>VYYI01001347.1:0-20230 GCA_021029175.1 Bilobella aurantiaca
AATCCCGGTTAGAATATTTCATTTGGTTAATGTTATAAAATGTTTTAGAACAAACCACATTCATTAACTAGCGGGAGTTTAAATCTGCATTTTTATACCTCATGCGGCGCCGCGTGTTGAAATGTCTAAACACTGAATGTGTCTTTCTTAGTGTAATTTATAAACTTTAACCAACGTTATTTAATTAACAACACAAAACCACAGGTAAGTACATTAAACTTTAAACTATAACCTGTAAGTGTTTAAAAAGTTAATTTTGGTGTGGCGCCACACATTTGCTAGTGCTACGACGAGTAGCTTCATGGATCCTATCCATTACCGCTTCAAAAGCTGCTGATGATAGGGTGCTTTCTACTACAGGACTGACACTTGACCCGAGGAGAACGCAACTTAGTGCTTCGTCGCTTGGTCAACTCACATTCATACACCAAAACACAAGATATTAACTTTGTCGTTAATTATTTACCAAATAAAGTAGATCCGGGATTAACAGGGACGAACCGGGATCCCGGTTGGGAGGTCGGGATTTCATTTTTGATTCCCAACCGGGATCGGGACTGAGCGGGATTTTGTGATAAAACTACTTGGGCGGGAGGGATATTGGGTTCTCGTCCCGGTTCCCCTAATTGGGCGGGCGGGATTGAAAAAACCCGTCCCGCTTTCACCTCTGCTTCCAATGACGAGTTTTGCGAACACGCTGAAAGAGCCCTGGTCATGGGGCATGCGGCCTATATGCGGCCCTCATCAGAGGCCCTTCCAGGAGGACCCTTCAGCCTTTAGACCTTATCATATTCATTACTACACTTATTAATACAGTTACAATATTCCTTATTCTTTCCACTTTTCACGTCAATTAAAGTGCTCCAAAGTGTACCGAATCGAAGCTCTCATTATTGCATTTATTTTACGTAGCGGCTCATTTCCGCTATTGGAGTTTCGTAAAACTGTCACGTGTCAGGTTTGGTCACTGACAACAGCTTATCCCATGTCACTTTGACACTATTTCTTAATTAGGAAGTTGAACACCATCCGGGTCTGGAAATACTCTATCTTTTAAATAGTCAATTTATTAGCATCATCATCGCACCAACATCTCCCACACACCTGTCATCATCCTTGGGACAAGTTATTGTTTCTAAATAAATAATATTTACTTAATTATTTTGTTTTTGTTAATTGTTAAACAAAAGGCTTGTATAATTTTTGTGCTCTAACATCGATTTCAATGTTGTTGGTTTTGCTATTGGTTTTTACGCTTTGGAAATTGTCTCTGACCTTGCGTATGCCGTATCTTCTTAATTTTGCTGCACAATCAGTAAATATAGTTATGACCCAAAAAGGTTACCGAGCAGCAACGAAATAATTCTAACAACCATTCGCTTTGTGAGAATTCAGAAGACTATCCTCATTTGCGTGTATTTGTGCGAATAAATTATTCTTACTATATCTCTATCCACTCCCTTACATCTTCACCAGCGGATGTGCTGGAATGACAAATAAACTTTCCTTCCAATATATGCGACTCCTTAAGAAATTTCATTGGCCAAATAAGACGATATCAATTACAACATCGTACTTATTAGGTGTTTACGCATTTTAGCATTAATATTGTAACTAGGTTACTACATATAAAACATAGTTAGTTGGGGTTTGGCGGTAAGTTGTCAGGCAAGCATTAAACCAAATGTTTTAATGTTATATTACAACACGGTTGGATGTGCACTAATGGTGAAAATGGTTGGTATTGATTTGAACATCGCGGGTTCTACTTCTGCCACTATCATTTTTTTAAACAATAAACTTAAATGGCTGAACACAATTGTTCGATTTGCTCAATCTCAAATTTTGTCAATTTTTTTTTATTTAACTCAGTTAATTGCGATTAAAAATTAACAAAAATTAAAAACTAAATATTTGGCTATTAAGTACGCATAATAACGGCTTAAGTGAATTATGATTTGTAATTTTTAACAAATAATGAGGAAGCATGCAAGAGAATTGGAGAATTGCAGTTTACACACAAAATTTTTGCTACCCTATGAGCGTGTGCATAGAAATACGCATGCGCAACTCTCATAGGCACTTTTGCATTCAGAATGGCAGTAGAAGTCGAGAAGGGAGAATATCTGGAGAGAGCCGTACACACAAAAAATACCCGCACTCTAATAAACGCTAGAAATGGGCATCACTTTTGTTTTGAGTTTTAGCACCATATTACTCCGGTCCTACGACAGGTTTGGCTACCTAGTCAGTATTAATTAACTTTTGGAAATTATTTTTGACGTTTAAATGAGGGTTTCTTATGTATGCTGAAGCTAAGCATATCTTTGAAATTGCTCAATAACGTTTCCTAATTAGCTAATTATGACTAAAAATTGTAATATTTAACAATTGAAAATTTATATTGACTGTAATTCTAATTAGGGGAATTGTGTGCGCTGAAGCTAACTACGATCTCTAAAAGCTCAAATGATATACCCAATTAGTAAATTAGGATTAATAATTAGTTATAAATAACTTTTGGAAATAAAATTTTGACATGAAATTTGAGGACTAAAAGTACGTACCCAAAAGCTAACTACGACCTCCATAAGCTCAAAAACGATAACCAATTAGTTAATTATGCATAATAATTTAAAAAAAGACACTTTTGCAAATCAAGTTCAACATAAAATTAATGGTTTAAATCCACGCTGAAGTTATCTAAAATCTCTCAAAAACTTAAAAACAATTCCTGATTAGTTAATTGCTATTAGAAATTAATATTTTAAAATTGTGTTATACATTTATTTATGGGTTCATAAGTATGCTGAAACTGACTGAAACCTCAAGATAGTCTAAAATCAATTAAAAATTTGAAACCTTACTTTATAATTACCAAAAACAACTTAAATTAACTGCCTTATATGTAATCAAAGTGTACCAAAAACCTAATCTTAAAAAAAATCCAATTTTTTTTTTGGTTCTAAAGTAAAAATACTGACTCATGAAAATCATGTTCACAACCGGGAAAGAAATAAATTTTGACCAATCGGGAGATGGTGAAAACAAGGTAAAAACCCAGTCTTAAAATGCGGGTTTTTCATAATCTGACTATGAGACACTTGACATTAAAAATTAAGGACATTACAATTTAACGAGGAAAAGTCAAAGTGTAGTCCCAGGCTGTTTAGCTAGTATAATTATAGTTTTCTAGTAATATAATATAATTGTCATCAAAGAACTTAAAGAAGATATTTTATAGACTATTTTAATAGACAAGCAAACACTACTCCTCCTACTATTTGATCAAAAAGAGTTAATTTCGCTTCTGCTTCCATATAGTAGAAACTTCCCACCTGACACTTTAATCCATACGTTCCCCGCAGAAGCCGTTTTACATATAATACGTCATCTGCGCTACACAATTGCAACATCTCCTTATTCAACGCACTACCAATTATTTTAGAGTTGTCGTACAATTTTGACATAATGCCGGCTGAAGTTATAAGTGAGATTGGGGAAACAACCGCAATGCCTCCAACCAATAGAATATTGACAAAGCTCATATCGTCGTAGAAGCGAATAAGTGTTGTTATGGAAACAATAGTGAAGCTGACCATGGTCAGTTTCATTAACGGCAACATTGTCGATCCAATGACAATGTTTACTAACTCGTTCAACATCCGGAGTAACTTCTGAAGTTTAAATTTGCTGATCAATCCAAAAAAATTACCTTTAGTACTCTGTTCCACGTCATAACTAATAGAAAGAGATCAAATTAGAACATGATTTTTCATGTAGTATATCAGCATTTTACACGAGCATTAGCAAATAATGTAGGAATGGAGAGCTGCAGATGGAAATGAAAGTCAGATGTACAATTTACGTAAAAAAAAAAAAAATTCAGTCTATTTTATGCTATGTATAAGCTATGCTTTCGAAATTTAGCAAAAGTTGGAAACAGTCGGATTGATATAAATTAATAAAAAAAATTTTTAGAATACTTATTTGCTTCATAGCGGATTTTTTTTTTGAAATTCTCTATACAGTGTGTGTTCGAGAGAATACACCTTAGAATACACGTTACCTGATGTAGCGTGACCAGCAATTTAGGAATAAATAAATATAATAAATAGACACAAAGGTTAGGACGGCATTTGTATGTAAATCCAAATAGAGTAGAGCCGACGTAGTTACAATAATAAATTTGATTAAAAACGATGTTTTGTATGTTGCAAATACCAACAATGTATCATTTTCAGCAACAATTGCAATAAGTGCGATGAGAACGCCGCAGATGTAAAGCAGGTAAACAAAATACTTAAATATCCTCTCGCGCCACCTTGCATTTATTTCAAATTCTAAATTCATTCAAATAAATATCTTTATTTTGTTTTTATGTATTTCGTTTAGAAATTTTTTAATCAGTTTAGAAATTTATTAGTTTTTAAAACCGCTCACCTGGGCATTTTTTGAAAGTCAGCATATGATTAACTAGTTGAATATATTCTGAAGAGTGAATTACAAATGTGGCCTTAAGTATGCTACAACCAAAGACGCTTGCAACAGAAATAGTATGAATTGTAATGAGAACAAAATTTCTGGTTAATAGCAACTTCGACATAATTTTTGCCAAATGACAAAATTGTACCAAATGAAGTGTAAATAGAACATAGTTTAAACGTTTCTTAAGATTTGAATAACAAAGTATAATGCGACCATGGTCAACATTAAGGCAAATAGGAATGAAGTTAGTGTAGGACAGAAAATGAACAACGTTTCTGTAACCGCGTCTCTCTGTTTCTGTTAACATGGCTCAAAATTCAAATTCACTCTGTTTAAGTACGCTTTTATGGTTCACAGTGAAAATGTTCCAAGCGAGAGTAGCGAATTGTGTGAAAATCTTCTGATCATGTCACTGAGCATTTCCATTTCCCAAAATTTTAAGTAATATCGTTTTCTCTCTATATTTTATTTGTAGATAATTACACAGTTTTAGCATTTTGCATAATTATAGTCATTAATGTAAAACCTTACCTATACATCATATCCACATTTGAACGAGCGTTTGCTGTGTTTAATTTCTAAAATAATTACTAGCTCTTCCCAAAAATTTTCCCAATTATATTATAACTCTTATTCGCAGAATACAATTGAACACGATTCGTAGTTAGTAATTATTTAAACCTTCTTTCTTCAATACTCTTAAATAACGATAAATCAATCTTTTATTTGAAATTTTGTGTAAAACTAATAGATACGCAGCAGGTTACACATGTGTATACGCAAAATTTTGAAATAGTAAAGTAGTAATAGTATGGGTAGCTAAAAGTATTTTCCTCAGTCTTTAGTAAAGTTGCAGAATAGTTAAGGTGGTAAATTAATAATTTGAGTGCATGGTCAGGTGAACGAAAAGTCATTTTAAAAATAACGACGGTGAGATCAATATTGAATAAAACGGGGTAAAACTTTCCATAACGTAGGGGAAGTAGAAGCATTAGACACACGACAACAAAATTTATTAAAACTATAAGAATGAAAAACAGAATTTGGTTGTAATGGAAGCACCTAGGATCCTTGATACCATCTCAATCATTTGTTTCTTGCAAAAGTAAGGTTTCAACTTTCTGTCATTTTGAGTCAAGTGCTTATTTCCGGGTGAAAATGGGTTGTAAGCACATCGGGACGCTTATGATGTGACGTAGAATTAGTGTTGGAACTTGAAGGGTCATTCTGGGGTCAAGGGGTTGTTTACGGGAGAAGAGGAGCTCTGGGGCCTTCGGGACCATTATAAGTTTTTGTTACATGCAAAAGAAGGTTTTGAAATTTAACTGTTATTTGAAGTCAAGGAGTGACTTTGGGGGGCGTTAGGGCCACAGCAAAATTTTTGCATATACAATTGTTGTTATCTTTTATAAAAGGAGAACCTAACAACTTTTGTTAGGGTATTTTTTTCATGTTTGTTCTAGAGTGGTACCCTTGACCATCTCCAAAAAAGGTTACTTTCGTTGGAACAAAAACTCACTGGTCCGGATACGATAACCGAGCTCCATTGTACTTCGAAGAATCGGCGGAAGAGGTAGTGTAAATTCGGGCCGGGTAGGATTCCGCAACAAAAGTCCAGACAAACATTTGCGAAATGTTGTCGGTTATCTGCTCCGATAAGCCAACAAAACGCCTATGGGCTACCCGCCTAAAGGTCACTTCCGATTGCCGGTGCTGAAGAACTTTTTAATCGCCGAGTCCGAACCGATTAGCGATACTCAAGTGATGCAATCAGTGTAATGCTACTCACGACGTTGTCAATGGGTTAATTAAAACAATTACTTTACTCGAATTATCTTTCTGTTAATCAACAAATATGTTACAAAATAAGGACACAAGTGTCTTGTCCAGTCCTCTCAAGACTCCCTATGTCACTGTCTTCTTCTCTATTATACAACTTATCCCTATGTTAACCTAGGGTATGTCTAGCCAATCAGTGGAGCAAAACTGAGCCAACGGATAAACATGCCGCGCCCTTCTTAGGTTAGCGTTACGCTCGCTATCCTGTTCCGTATCCATACGAACTTAACTTAAATTCGCAATGAATTGTTAATCCAAATCCCTAACTCATATTCAACATACGTTGTATTTATAATATATAATAGCACAGTTGCCGTTCCTGACTTAACGGAACGGAACAACTCAAATGACAGAGAAACATCAACGGAACTGGAATGGAACAGATATGGCAACCAAACGGAACTGACCCAAGAATTTAATAAATTTTCCAATTCTAGCGTTAATCCAATGTTAACAATGTGCAATCATTTTATAAACTCTCATGCATAAACGAGTAGTACGCCATCAATAACAAACTGCTTTGACAAAAACATGCATCGCGACACGTTTTAATTGAAATATTTTGTTGTGTTTCTGAAAATAAATAAAATATTGTGAAACCAATTTACATCGTTTTCCTGTTTTGGTTCTATTCCTGTTATGTTTCTATAAAGGAAAAGAAACGGACCTGGAACAGAACGAAATTTCTGACTTCAAACATTTTGAAAGGAACCGGAACAGACTGTGTTCCGTTTTTTTGGTTCCTTTTCTCGTTTTCTGTAAACATGATGAAAAGAAAAAATTTAGTGTCCTACACTATGCTTAATACTCATAAATAAGACTAGATTTCGCATCTTTTCGCATTCGCATGTCAAGACTTTTTAAATTTGTTTCGATTACAACATATGTTAGCTTGGTTGCTGCCCGTGCTTTACCGTTTTTTTTTCATGATTTGCTACAACCGCTTCTAGGCGTTGGCCAATGGGGCTCGAGGGCGCGCTCTAGCCATCCACTAGGGGGCGGTGGAGCCCTATGCCCGATGTGCTCACACCAATTAGGGCCGAGGTATGTGGAAAAACCCCTTGGGACAACCACACACATGAGGAAGGATACATGACACGGAGTGCAATGCACTAACAATGCTCATTGACATTTGCCTATGGCCTGGTCAATGTTTGCATGTGCTCGGGAGTGGGGGAGGGTGGTCTCGGCCTTAGAGTTGGCTAGGATGTTAGGGGGTCCTTCCCCCCGAACTGATGGCCGTGGGATCGTTGAATATATTTAGAAAATATGAAGTAGAAAATAGGGTTTTACTGTGCTGACTGGAACAGCACAAGCTACAGAAATCATATGAATGGTAATGAGCAAATAAATCGTACAAATAATAGAAAATAATATAAAGATTTATTTAAAGTCAAATAACACAACCCTTAACATATTAGTTTGAATAAAAATAATTCATAGTATTCAATGACTTTGTCAATTTATGGCGAGTAAACAATGAAAAATTTATATTGATTTGATGTAATAAAAATTTTTGATATAATTGATTTTTGGTACAATAGCTCACCTGCTCAAATACTGAAATTCAGCATAGCATTAACAAGTTCAATATATTCTGAGGAATTAAGAGAAAATGTAGCTTTATTAATGATACCTGGAAAGACATGCTACAGAAACAATTTGGATTGTTATGAGAGCAAAATATTCGGTTGACAAGACCTACAGGCAAGAATTTAATAAATTTACTGTAAGACAGAATCTGCATTGCTCTTCTGTAACCTTGCCTTTCAAATACTGTTAACATGCCGCAAACCCTTACTACGATCTAATTACGCGTTAAATACTAAAATTTAAATGTACTCAAAAATACAATAATAATAATACTAAAAATTATGTTTAGCGCAATTCAATTCGACATAAATCGAACAATTATTACTCAAAACTAAATTTTCTTACACAATCATAATATGTGGCTACTGCTGAGAACCAGTAACTTTATACGCATTCGAAATTGCAACTTTCTATTTAGAAGTTAAGTGCAATGAATGCAATGCGCCAAAAAAAAAATTCTAAATTCACGTGTAAAATGGCAATGAAAGCAAGAAAGGAGGAAATTCTACACTGCCCGAATAAAACAAAAATAGAGGTCTAAACATGAGCCAAAGAAATGTATAGGCCTCACGGGCAAACTATGTTACTATGAAACTGTTTCCAGGAGTGTTTTGTTACTGTTTAATCACCTGAAATAACGATCATGAAAGAGCAACTCTAAACAAAGAGTATGAAGCTACAAAAAATACAGTGAATTAGAGCGGGCCAACTCAAACAAAAACATTGGATCATAAAATCATAATAATGCAAATTACAGACGGAGTAACAGAAATTGTTCTGGAGCAACGTTATTGCTTGAAAAATTATCTTTTTTGGATTCATTCTCCTCTCATGTAAATCTATATCCAAATTATCAAGTTCTCTTTGTTGACAAACCTTACATTTCTGTAAACGAGGAGATACGTTGTTTACGCAACGGTTGAAAATAGCTGAATGAATCATGCCTAGAATATGCGTGTCGTACACGACACTTCTTGTCCATTTATTCTTAGCGTTTTTGCCGCTATGGAGTGTGACGATACTCGCCACTTTACCTCTTAATGGACCTTTGACCCTTAAGCGGCGCTAAGCGTCACTTGTTTCCCCGAACTCGTCACAACACGCCGCCTTTTGTCCACTTAAGTTAACAGAAATCAGTCCTTGCCACTTCCCTTGTCACAAGTTCCATGCCGCAAACAAGCCATTTCTCATTTCCCCGTGTTTGTCCACGAGGAAGGTAAAGACACAACAGAGGGAGAACCAGTCAAGTCCCAGGCAATTTTAACTTTTATAATTGATTTTGACATGTAATTATGGGAAATGCGTCGGCTGAAACTAACTACGATTTCTAAAAGCTCAAATGATATACCCAATTCGTAAATTAGGATTATTAACTACTAGTTATAATTGACTTTGGGAAATTAAGTTTTACAGGGTAATGAGGGACTAACGTACGCGAAAGCTTACTACAAATATCTAAAACCTCTAAAGAACTCAAAACGATTCCTGATCAGTTATGTTTATTAAAAACTACAAATTGTATTTTACGTTTATTTAGGGGTCTAGTACGCTGAAACTGACTGAAACCTCAAGATACCCTAAATCAACTTATATGTCAAAATCGTATTTTACAATTAGCAAAAATGACTTTGATAAACTGTGCATTACGTGTAATCAGAGGTTTACCAATAAAATTAACTATTTCAATAGACAAGCAAACACTACTCCTCGAACTATTTGATCAAAAAGAGTTAATTTAGCTTCTGCTTCCATATAGTAGAAACTTCCCACTTGACATTTTAGTCCATATGTTCCCCGCAGAAGCCGTTTTACATATAGTATGTCTTCTGCGTAACACAATTGCAACATCTGCGTATTCAACAGACTACCAAAATTTTTAGAGTTGTCGTACAATTTTGAGGTAATGCCGGCTGAAGTTATAATTGAGATTGGAGAAACAATCGCAACGCCTCCAACCAATAGAATATTGACAAGGCTCATACTGTCGTAGAAGCGAATAAGTGTTGTTATGGAAACAATAGTAAAGCTGACCAGGGTCATTTTCATTAACGGCAACATTGTCGATCCAATTACAATATTTGACAACACATTCAACATCCGGAGTAACTTCTGGAGTTTCAATTTGCTGATCATTCCCAAAAACTCACCTTCAGTACGCTGTTGATCGTCATAACTAATGGAAGAAAATCAAATTAGAACATACTTCTCCTTGAAGTAAATCAACATTTTACACGAGCATTAACAAATAATGTAGGGATGGAAAGCTGCAGATGAAAATGAGAGTTAGAGGTACAAATTACGGTAAACTAAGTTAAATTGAGTCTATTTCATGGTGTGTATAAGTTATCCCTTTGCAATTTCACGTTAAAATTTTGCTGAAGTTGGAATGAGTCAGATTGATATAACTTAATAAACAAAAAAGTTTTTTATAGAATTATACAATGTGGTTTTTCTTTTTTTTTTGCACTGCAACTTCAGCAGTTTGCTTCATAGAGGATTATTTTGAAATTGTCTATACAGTAGTTGTTCGATAGAATACAACGTAGCGTTACCTGATGTACCGTGACCAGCAATTTAAGAATAAATAGATATAGTAAATGGACACAAAGGTTAAGACGGCGTTTGTATGTAAATCAAAATAGAGTAGAGCCGACATAGTTAGAACAATAAATTTGGCCAAATACGATGTTTTGTATGTTACAAATATCAATAATGTATCATTTTCAGCAACAATTCCAATAAATGCGATGAGAACGCCGCAGACGTAAAGCAGGTAAACGAAAGACTTAAATATCCTTTCGCGCCACCTTGCATTTATTTCAAATTCTAAATTTTTTAAATACTGTATATATATTTGTTATTCATTTAGTTAAAAAATTAGTTAGTTAAAATTATTAATTTAGAAATTAGAAATTTTGTATAATAAGTAATTTTTTTTACAACCGCTCACCTGGGCAGGTATTGAAAGTCAGCATATGATTAACTAGTTGAATATATTCTGAAGAGTGAATTACAAATGTGGCCTTAAGTATGGTACAAGCAAAGACGCATGTAACAGAAACAGTATGAATTGTAATGAGAACAAAATTTCTGGTTAATAGCATCTTCGGAATAATTGTTGCTAAATGAAAAAATTGTGCCAAATGAAGTGTAAATAAAACATAGTTTAAACGTTTCTTAAAATTTGAATAACAAAGTATAATGCGACCATGGTCAACATTAAGGCAAATAGGAATGAAGTTAGTGTAGGACAGAAAAAGAACAACTTTTCTGTAACCGCTTCTTTCTGTTTCTGTTAACATGACTCAAAAGGTTTCACTCTGTTACGCTTTTATGGTTCACAGTGAAAATTTTCCAAACGATAGTCGTTTGGAAGGTTCTGAATATGGAGGTTCTGAAGGTTCTGAATGAAAACTTCTGAATATATATCTGAGCATTTTCATTTCCCAAAATCTTAATTAATATCGTTTCCTCCCTCTATTTTATTTCTAGATAATTACACAGTTTTAGCATGTTGCATAATTATAGTCATTAAAGTACAACCTTAGCAAAGAATCATATCCACAAAATTTGAACAAGCTTTTGCTGTGTTTAATTTCCAAAATAATCACTAGCTAGCCACTCCCAAAAATTTTACAAATGATATTAAAGCACACATTCGCATAATACAATTGAAAACAAATCGTAGCTAGTAAATATTTAAACATTCTTTCCGCAATACATTTAAATAACGATATATCAATTATTTATTTTAGATTTGGGGTAAAACTTCAAGAAACGTAGCAGGTTACACATCTGTATACGTAAAATTTATGATATCTGGGGTTTACTGTATCAAAAGCTTATTACTCCGCTGAAAAAAAGAGTAATAAAATCGCCAGAGTCTGTATGTTCGAGAAATTTTTAAAGTACCGATTGTGGGCAAAGTAACCATTTTCAAAATTAAAAACAAAATGGGTGAAGTAACTATTTTTCTAAGCATAAATATATTGATATATCGAAGGCATCACAGCCAAGTTTCTACGTACCTTGGTACAAATGAAGCACTGAGTTTGAGATGTTTCTTTGTAAATATCCGTGTGAAAAAATTTATGAAACTTGTCAGTCAATATTACGGGCTTGGACAGGATTCATGCAAAAGTTGAAATTTGTTCTGTGAGGGACAATTTCTAAGCGCACGTTTCTTAAATTATATTTGAGTCAACGTGTAATATATTTACAAAAAATGGTAAATCTTGCTATCCTATCGATCCGTAAAGTTGGTAATGTTTGTTTGTCTAAAAGATTAAGCTAAGCAAAAAATTATGGCGTGAGATGGTTTGTGGGTTTGCTTTTATTGAAACTACCCTCTCCTTTTCTGTTTGATTGACGTTTTAATACAAAGACTCTTCCTCATAAGGACAAAGTAATATGATGCCTGAGGAAGTAACAGCGTATTTCAACTCTTAAACAGAAAACTCATGTACCACAGTTGTCTTGAGCAAACAGGTTATAAATGAGTACTGTAGTGACAATCTGGTAGAGTTAAAAATGTATGAAATACTTGATGCCGCCACTATGGGAAATAAATGTTAACCAAATTCAAAAAGTGAAAACTTAATATTACTATACTATATTGGCGTGAGATGATTTGTGGTTTGTTTTTATTGAAACCACTCTCTCATTTTCTGTTTGATTGAAGTTTTAATACAAAGTATCTTCCTCACAAAGGACAAAGTAATATGTTGTCTGGGGAAGTTTTGGCTTAGTCTAACTCTTAAACAGAGTACTTATGCACAATTGTTGTCATAAGTAAAACCATATTATAATTGCAGAGTACTGTAGTGGCAGTATGGTAGAGTTAAAAGTGTATGAAATACTTTGCCGCCACTATAGGAAATGAATGTTAACCAAATTCAAAAAGTGTAAATTTAATATAATACAAAAAAAATCAATTTCGAACGCAAATGGCGGCTTAAAATAGCTTTTAAGCCACGTCTGGCTGAGGGTCAGATACGAAATAAAATCTAAAAATAAAAGATAGTATGGATGAATGATATAAAATTTTATTGAATCAATGTTCCATAACTATTACATCGCCAAGTCATCAAAAAGCTTGGTTAGAGTTTAGACAGTGTTGGCACAGTTATTTTGCGTGATACATCAAGCCTTGTAGAGCGTAAGTCTTTGTACTTATCATCTACCTGGCCGCAATCTATGTAATTGGGCCCTTTGGGTACCTTTAGATTGTAATATGACTTCCGGTAACTACCAACATTGGTCTTAAATTATAACTTTAAAATATCATACATGCGACCTCAGTTTAGGCGAGACTACCCGCTTAATTTAAGCAAATAAATGAGCGGAGGAAAGGTATTCCCTTAGTAGCAGCGAGCGAAAAGGGAAGAACCCAGCGCTGAATCTTACGACGCACAGGCGTATTGACATGCAGCGTTGATACAGGACATTGCTTGTACAAAATTGATCATCTAAGGCTAAAGCCCTTGCACGGTGCTGAACCCGTATGATAATTATTGTTGTACGATGCGTTTTGTCAGTAGTCAGGCTGCTTGGAAAAGCCCAATTCGTCGAGTTTAGTGCAGTTCTTCGCAGCTAGGTGAACTGTTATATGACATCGGCCGAGTCATTTCCAGTTGTGATGTGCGCTTTGCCGAGACGTTCATAATTTAGTCTAAAAATTTACACATGTTGGGTTAGTTTACAAAAAAGGGAAACCGCGAATGGATAATTTTGTTTTAGTACTACAACTTCTTTAAAGAAACTGGCGCTTAAGCACCAGTATACTTTGGAGTGCACTTGTATAGTACGTTTATGGTAAAGTATTGTCTGCGGGCAATGCTTATGGTGTCCTAAGTACACGACGAGCTTTGCGCTTCTTCGCAACTTTTGAACTATTAGATGACATTGGCCGAGTCATTATGTTAGTTCCTGTTGTGATGCCTTTCCGCGCTTTGCAGAGACGTAAGTTTTGGTTAGGAGCGTTAACACGCTACACTTTTTTTAAATCAAAAATAGTTACTTTACCCAGTCTTTTTTTTTATAGTTTTGAAAATAGTTACTTTACCCCGTGTCGGTACTTTAAACTTATATCTAACAGACAGAATCTGGCGATTTTATTACTCTGTTTTTCAACAGAGTAATTAAAGCGCACTTAGAACATAATTTAAACCTTTTTTTTCAATTCGAATAGCACAACCCTTCCAATATTAGTTTGAATAGAAATGATTCATAGTAAGCAAAAAAAATTTGTTTTTATCATTTTGAAAAAATACAATAGTTATTTCAGTATGTATGTTAGTTAATTTAGATAAATAAAACAAATAAAAGTTTTGCGTAAACACTTTTATGTAATTTTATGTACCCGAAACTACTATAGTTTTGTATTTTGTGTTAAATTAATATAACGCTTGAATTACATCACGATGTTTTTGAACTAGCTATTTTAAATGCATTGTTATAACCACCTACATTTATCATCTGTATAAGTTTTGCTTGATCAATTTTGTTGTGCAACTACATTCCAAATCTAAAAAAAACTATTGTGATACAACCACAGCGTCAATATGCAGCTACTTTATTAAGCATGCAAACATCAAACCCTGAACTATTTGATCAAGAAGCGTCAACTTTGCTTCCGCTTCCATGTAATAAAATTTTCCAACTTGACATTTTAGTCCATACACTCCACGCAGAAGCATCTTTGCCTGCAACCTTTCGCTATCGTTCCGTATACGCGATATCTGTGACTTCATAGATCGCATAATTTGTTGAGAATGGTCATACAATTTGGACATACTGCTGGCTGAGGGTGCGAGTAAGATTGGAGACATAAATGCAATGAATCCAATTAATATTATATTAATGATGTTCATTTCGCTATAAAAACGAATTATTGCCGTTGTGGCAAAAATGATGAAGCTAACGAGTGCTAGTTTCATTATCGGCAACATTATCTCTCCAAATACAACGTTTGCCAGTGCGGTCAGTCTACGCAACTGTATTTGAAGTTTTAGAGTTGTTGTAAATGCAGTATAATCGTTTCCATTAGGGCCTCCGCCATCATTACTATGTAAAGGGTTTATTTGTTAGTGTGCAACTAAAGGTCGATAACTTCTTTATAATACACTATTATAATTAATTAATTTTTTTAATTGTTCCAAATCCTAAAAAATTTAACAAAAAATATAATCAACCTATAGGAGCGGACATGCTTGGTGTCGTGGCTTGTACGACATTCCTGCCCGTAATCATAAATAAATGAAATTTCTAAAAAAAAAAGATTGATTTTGAAGAAAACGCGAAATTTTTCAGTTTCTGTGTTTTGGACATGTAATTTTTGAATAGGATGTAAATGCTACACGCATACCTGATATGTCGTGACCAGAAATTTAAGAATAGGAAAACGTAGTAAATGGAAACATAAGCCAGAATTGCATTTGTGTGTAAATCTATATATAATACAGAGGACGATGTTAAGATTGTGAATTTTACTAGAAGTGAGTTCCGATAGAAACCGAACTCAGCCAAATCTTCGTTCACAACGACGACTGCGCCCAACGTTACCATCATGGCAGCAGGGTAAAGTAAAAAAGCAACTGGCTGAAAGAAACTTTCACGACGCTTTGCATTTTTTTCAAAATCTAGGATCAACAAAATAACGGCAAACACTATTACCAAAAGCAAAGATCATACACTAGGTATAAATATTATGTCGATCTAAAAGTTACGTTCAATCATGAAATTTGATTGCATTAAATAATTTGCTTTACTTTTAGCGATAATTGTACTACTTCTTCTAGTTATTAATTTTAATGTGATTGAAAATTATAGTATGACGAAAAAATTGGTTGAATTTTGAAAGGTTAGGTTCGCCAAACTTTTAATCTTGTTTTGGACAAATGACTCTAGAATTATTTTAATCTCATTAGCCTTGCAACCAAGTAGAACCTAGCGTATACCATAACCGGATGCAATGTGGTTGCTTTTTTTGTAAAATATGTTTTACCAGGTTTCTATGAACGTAGAATCTAAAACTTACCGCTACTGTGTTCAAAATTTAGCATGTTGCTGACAACTTCTATGTATTCTGAAGCGTTAAGTACAAACGCAAATTTAATCATCCCACTGCCAATGACACAAGAAATAGAAACGAGATGAATGGTAATAAGAACAAAATTCTTGGTTGGCAATGCCTTTGATATTATTCTCAACAAATGAAGAAATTGTATCACGTGTAAAGCAAATAGCACATAATTTGTGCATCTTTTAAATGTTGAGTAGGACAGAACAACAGCCCCGTTCTCTGCATTTAGACGGAAAGGTATCAAATTGGTACGAGCGAGATTCTTTAGATGCTTCAAGTATCCTCGTCTTTCATTTTCGGTTAGCATGGTGTAATGTTTCAAAAATATAATTGACAAGCCTGCTAGGCTCTAAGATTCAAAATTTTTATACAATTGTAATGTATTAAGACAATCCTATTTATGTGGTTTTTGAAAATACTAAATTATATAGATCCCAACCCATACTTTAATAGATAATTAAACACACTTAAACAAGTTGTATATTCGCATTTCTCTGGAACTTAGGGTATCTAATCATAACGTCAAAATTATAAGTGGCTTTATTGTATTGGGGTTGGGTGATATATAATTAGATAATTATACGGTGTCATAAATGGAATCAGTCAGAAATCCAATATTGATTTGTAATTGAATATTTTTCAAGACCAGCTAAAAGTTATGCAATTTTTGTTTAGCCAAATACAACTGTACAAGTATTGGACAATCAACGACTGTTTAATTCTTCTTCATTTTAATTAATTGATGAAGCCAAAAAATCTAAAATAAGCTTTTACAGTAAATCTTCTTTTTAATACTTTGAAATAAATTCCTAATAACAATGCTAATCATAAAGGCGTGATCTGAGATTTCTACGTACCATGTTCTAAGGCTGCCTGTTCATTAGTGACCTCAAGAGTGACCTCAGTGGAGTAAGACTTTTGAATTCTGCTTTACTTATATTAGCTTCATTAATAAATTATTTCACTTAAAGTTTCAGATTAAGTCATTTTTAGAATGGCCTTCTGCCATTTAAAGTTATTTGTTTTAAACAATGAAGGTCGTAGTAATTGAACCCGTGATGGTTAAATCTATTCCAGCCATCTTCCCCAATAGGGCACATAAAATAATGTTGCAAAATAACAAAAAATAGTTTAATACTTGCCAACTGCATACCAACTGCGATTTATATATAGTAATAATTTTTCGGAGAATATAACACATGACAATGACCCTGAATTTATTTTTGGTGACATTTGCTAAGTTGGCTTAAAAGGCCATTAGGTATTAGTTTTGAGCTAAATATAAATAAATATAAATATTCCATTAGCTTTCAGCAGATACCCTATACATGATCATGACTGCAACCTGATTAATTTGTGACTACCAGAGTTCAAACTATTTTCAATGAGGTTAGCCTGATCTCAAAATCGTGTTTTCCAACATTAATAACATATAGTTAAATTAAATATTACAATGAGCCGAATTGAGGCATGAGCGGTGTAGGTGGTCATACCCTTCCATTAAGATATATACTTATACGTGGCAATGAATGCATAGAACCATTAGTATACAACTAGAAATTATCTATTTGGGGGTTTTATTGTTGATTTTTGCAGATGATTTAAGCTACATAATGTATCACAAAAGCCAATACAAATTATTTTTGAATAACTAGATCAAAGAGCGTTAGTTTATTTTTATCTAAATTTAACATCATTAATGTGCGAATAGACTCGTAATTTTTAAATTAACTATTTTCTAATAACGCTTTTGCAGTGAAACCATAGCAGTAATCTGTGACTACCTTATCAGGCACGCAAACACCAATCCATGAACTATTTGATCAAAAAGCGTCAACTTGGCTTCTGCTTCCATGTAGTAAAATTTTCCTACTTGACATTTTAGTCCATACATTCCACGGAGAAGCTTCTTTGCCAGTAATTTTTCGTTTTCGTTCGTTATACGTGATATTTGTGACTTCATAGTTTGTTTAATTTTTTGCGAGTTGTCAAACAACTTTGACATAATGCTCGCCGCCGGTGCGAGTAGAATCGGGGAAATACAAGTCATTATTCCAATGAATAATATGTTGATGATGTTCATTTCGCTGTAAAACCGAATTAGTGCTGTCGTGGCAACAATAATGAAACTCACGAGTGCAAGTTTCATTAGTGGGAGCATTATCTCCCCAAATACAATGTTTGCCAAATCGTTCAGCATTCGCAATTTTCTTTGAATTTGCAGGGTTTTTTGAAATGCGCGAATATTTTCTCCATTGGAGGCTCCGACATCTTTACTATATCCAAAATATATTTGTTAGTATTGTAACGTATGTATAATTAAAAAAACCTTACTATTAAAAGCTTTTTAAAAAACAGATGCTTATTTAATCACTTTTTATATTCAAAATTTCTGAAAATTACGCAAAAAATTAATATTTCAACAGGTGTTATGCATATATGCTTTTCACTAGAAACTGAACACCTCATTTAGTTACTATGGTCAATAGCTATTCTTATACAGCGGGATTTGATGTAAATTTATTCTGTTTGAGCGTTGACAACGATTCGCCTTGAATTATGTAAGTACTTTTGCCTCAAAATCCCCTCATAGTTGAGCAATATAAATACGTTGTTTATTTTGTGGTGTTCAATTTCTACTGAAAAGCACGGTATAATAAATTTTACAAAGTTTACGTGTATACCTAATATGCAGAGACCAGCAGTTTAAGAATAAGAAAACGTAGTAGATTGAAGCATATGCAAGAATAGCATTTGTATGCAAATCCATATACAGTATAGAGGATGATACTATGATTGTGAATTTCACTAAAATTGAGTTATTATAGAAACTAAACTCCGACAATTCCTCATTTGCAGCAACAACAGCAACCAGAGTAATCATCACTGCAGAGGAGTAGAGTAAATAAACAACAGGCTGAAACAATCCTTCACGTCGTTTCGCATTCTTGTCAAAGTCTAGCATAAACAAATTGTCGACAAACAACGTTAAAAAACCCATATATCCAAAAACGGAGAAAAAGTTAATACTATATAGCCTTCATTCGAAGATTTGCTACAACATTTGTTACGATTGTCTTGTAACATAAAAATGTAGTATTGCTTCTGAAATTAAAGTATCCGGTAATTTGCCAAAACGCATTTTTTGCGTTTGTCTCAAAGTTTGTTTGAGGCCTGAGCGGTTTGGGTAGTGAACCTCTGTCCATAAAACACGTACAAGATGTATTGAATTTTTGTTTGGTTTGGTTTGGTTTAAATATCCTATTTAAAACTAACAAAAACAAAATATTGTAATACCAGTAGCGTACCTGTACATAGGTCAAAAGTTAGCATGTTGCTGACGATTTGAATGTACTCTGAGGAGTTTAGTAGGAAGGATAACTTGAGCATGCTACTTGCAAAGCAACATGCAATAGAAACGAGATGAATGGTTATAAGGACAAAATTTTTGGTTGGCAGTGCCTTTGGTATTATTGTCAATAGGTGAAGAAATTGTACCACATGTAGAGCAAAGAGTACGTAATTTGTGAGTCTTTTACGTTTTGAATAGGACAAAACAACATTCTCAACATCGAGACGGAAAGGTATTAAATTAGTACGAGAAAGATTTTGTAGAACTTTCCTGTATCCTCGCCTTTCAATTTCGGTTAGCATGGCTTAGTGTTTTGACAAGTGTAATTAACACGACAGAATTGAGTTTCAAATTTTTGAAATGAATGTAGTGTGTTTTTAAGACGGGCTTATGTATTGTGTAGTGGGCGTTATCATTTCCAAAAATACTAAATTATGTAGATCCCGCCCTATACTTTGTTTGATAATTACCGCAATTGAGTAAGTTAAGTTTCGTGGTGAAGTGGAACTTAGTTTATCTAATCATTGCGTTTGAAAATTTGAGTGGCTTTAAAGAGCTCAATTTAGGTCAGGTATAAATATATAATTACATGCGCACTTAATTGTAATCGGTCCGTATTCAAATATTGATTTGAATTTGTGATTGAATATTTGATATTGCATTCTAAAGGCTACGCAAATTTGTTTAGCAAAATATATTTTCATATCGCACAATATTCCATATAATTTTATTTGCTCAATATTCGGAAATTGTATTGCGTGTTTTACCAGTTTTATGCCCGGTTCCACCAACGTCGGTTAACTTTAATCGCCGATTAAGTTTGAATTTAATCGGCGATTAAAAAAATCTGGTTCCACCAACGCCGGTTAAGCGTT
>VYYI01001348.1:0-12805 GCA_021029175.1 Bilobella aurantiaca
TTCAGTTTTCACATCCCGTTGTACTAAGCTTCACAGTGGGTTTCCAACGATTTTATTCAAAAATGTCACCTCAACTTGTGACTAAAACCTTAAACAGAACCATGACACCATCATATATGCTCATTCGCTTCCGTAGTGTTTAATAATCGCGACAAATATTTAGTATAAATTTAATAAGGCACATTCAAGTTTTGATTATCTTTGTTTCCCCTCGGTTGCAGTTTACAGAAAAACAACATCTGCGTCACCTGACTCAATCTCAAGATCGTCAAAAGTTTTAAAATTGTTCCCTCACTCATTCTCCGTGAAATCAATATCAGAGGTGACTCAGTATCAGTACTGTGCTTATTTGTCATATCCGGAACTCAAACCAAGGCACGTGCCCCTTCTCGAGAGAACAAGATATGAACACCAAGCAACATAAATGCGAAAACACTTGACACAAAACGGGCTCGTTAAAATTTGTATTTCACTAAAATCTGATACAATCTCCTTGTACTTCATATCGTCTTAAAAACTGCATTAAGGCGCATCCACAGTCTAAAGTTACGTTAAGAGCAGCAGGGAAGTTCTTTTATCGTTAACATCGAGATACTGAGTAACAGAAACAGTTACTGACCTGATCTCAACATGGCACGAGTGAAACAGGTTGTGATGAATCCATAAATTTTGAAAGTGTCCATGCACAGGCATGTCACATAATTTTATAGTAGACAAATACGTTCACGCCTCACACTGTTCATGCAAACAGGCATAGCTTCTAGGTGTTATTACATACTACTGCGCTCAACTGAACAAGAAGAGTATCAGTAGTTGACGAGCAAAACTATTCGATGATTACGTTTTAAGTACAAAACATGAATTCGTAAAAAAGAGGCATATGAAAACAGAATTGATAAAACAGCGTTGAAAGAGTCATTACACCAAGTGTCATCCTATGTACTAAAAAACTTAACTTATTTTTATGACTGAGTGGATTCCACTGATTGTGTTATGTAAATTGGCTTGCGATTACGGGAGTTTTCCACCAAATTCAAATCAGAGGGTATTAAGCTCAATGGTGAGTCGGGGACTGATAAAACTCGACTTTGCCCTGGCTGCCTCGAGGTCCGCGGACGGGAGTTCTCTTCATCAGTGTCCGATACAACTTTAGCACCGACAGTTGAAGATGCTCCTTCCCGCTGACTCTGTCCCAGAGGAACTGGAAGGATATCTCTGGTCAAACTCTCTTGACTTGCAGTATCTGCACCTTCAGCAAAACAGATGATTCGTTACTTCGAGAAAGGTACTAGTAATGAGATATTTTAAGACTTAAAAGGTAATTGTAAGCGTTAGGTAAGTGCTGAACGTACCGTAGCTGCCAACGAGTGTTGGGCCTTTACTTTTCCTTTTGTATTTCTTTGAGCTCCGTCGTAGGAACCCTCGGAATACACTTGACGATGTCTGACTGGAACTTGTCTGCAGAAAGAGAGGAATCAATTTTAAAAATTTATTTCATCACAATTCCCTCATACTATTCAGGAACAACGGTCACCTTCGTTGAGGTCTGGTCATCCTCGAGGCCGCCATGATCGTAAGAGCCAAAGTCCCTTATTTGGTTCGTAATTTCCTCCAGCTTTGGGTCTGCTAAAATTTTAATGGACAGAGAAAAAGAAACCATCAAATACAACACCGTTAACCCCACCTAGCACCACTCAAAACATCCATCCAATTTTATAAATGAGCTGGGCATTCATGCACGAATCTTCTTGACCCAACCTGTCCCAGTAAAACAGTTGACTAATACTAACTAACTAATACCTTAAAATCTAAAACTCACCTTTAAGCTTTACGTGGACATTGTGACCATCAACCCTGCCCATCGGCCACTTGACATCAACAATTTCGTCAGTTTCGATCTAAAATGGAATTCAACCAGAGCAGAGTTAGTAAACAGGATTTCTCGCAATATTTTCGGAATACTCGGCATCAGGCAACACCATGTTTCCCAACTATTTTGGTACTGTCATAGTGACAGTAATAACATCTGGTGGTGACATGAATGAGAGCGTCTGTGACTTGAATACTTTCTAAACAAATTCAGCGGCTGCAGCTCAAAACAAATCATAAGAATCTCCAGTAATTCCACTTGTCCTTCATAACTAGCCCCGACAATTTATTTCTACGTGCCACTTACATCATATACAACGACAGAATCCAACTTCAAAGAGTGTTGAGTCAAGATGGGTTTCAAAACTTCAGCGATTTTCCTACTCGGATTGGCTCGAACTCCGACACGCCAACCGAGAGGCAATTCAATTCCCAGGAACGATCTCGGCTCAACTTTGATTTCCCTCGCAGTCATCTCAGAGACTTCCATGTTCAGGTCCAATGCCTGTGTAAAGTAACACATTAATTGTAGACCGCTGGGCGACAGCCAGTAAGGAGTGGAGCAACATTTCCTTGCCCTAACAAAGCGGCACCCAAGAGAACAAGGGAGGCACAAAGACGCTTCAATGAGCTCTGCTCCACCTTCCTTGTTCTCTCGCCCATAACCTCACAAATGAATGGCACACGGTGGTTGGTCGGTGGTGTGGACGGCAAAGCCAGAGGAATTCCAAATATTCCAAACTTGATATAATAATATCAAGGTAACCTTATAATTTTTCTTCGTAATCATGACTATTTGACGGTAGAAATGAACATGCATCAAAATTAGCACTATCGTCCGCTCCCCAAAGGTTAGCATTATTACCTCCCACACCCCACCACAACACGTACATAAGCATACCGGCTCACTAATACACGAGCCCGTCAGAGAGCTTCAATTACATGCACAACATTCCCTCAATAATCGGGGGGAAATTATTACACGGTAAGGGATGCGCAGACAGTGTGTAATAAACACATACCTTGCCGGTGGCGACAGAAACTACCTCGAAGGCTGAGTAATGGAATTCCCTCTTCTCCAGCAGACGCTGGACTGTGGTGCACAGCGACTCCCCAGGCTTACAAGGTAGTACTGTCGTCGAATTATCAGGAAGAATAACACGGCAGAATTTAAAGCTCTGTCTCCGAAACCCATCGTCCTGATCTGACCCGTCAAACTGTGTGTGGGGAAAAAAATTGAACAGCACGTAAAACACCATGGGATCGGGATCACCATAAACACACCCTCAATCAACCGGCCCGTCACGGCATCCTCCTCCTCCACACAGAAATTCTTTATTAATGCTTTTTTCCTTACATTGTTATTCATAGCTGTCCGCTGGATAAACGAAAGATCCGAGTTGAGGCCTTCGATTTCGTTCTGAGTAAAAATACACGAAAAGGGTTAAATTCCGAGCGTTTCTACCTTCTCACTTCCTACTTAGCATTAGCAAAACCACGGGAAAATCGACGAAAAGATCGGAGAGGAAAATCTAACTACAGCTACTGTAATTCACACACCATGCAAAACTATGCCCACAGGCGGGCAGTTCCAGATTCAAATGAGTGAATAGATTCATGTAAGCACATTTTCCACCCTGCAGTGCATGGGAAGCATCAACAGAGCATTTTCTAGTGCTACACAAGTTAATGGTTGTCATCAGATGATGTTAAATCCATTATTCTGGTAGTTGTCAGAGCAAACATCGAGCACTCAACTACTACAAACACATTTTAATAACACTTCAAAATCGCCACCCTCGGTGAGGAGAACTTACTTTATTCCTATATTTGGCCTTGGAGCGATTCTTGATGTTCCAAGGGAGGAGTGAGCGTCTCCGACCATCCTGGTGGAGCTTATGGGACTTGACAGAGTCTTGATCCGAGTCTGAGGGATCCCCCACGGATAGAGGAAGGGGTGTAACGCCTGAGGCGAAATCACGGAACATGTCCGATCGTAAAAATCGGGGGTAACAGTCAAACTTTAGCAGGTTGAACACTTGTGCTAACGGTAAGTCGAACATCTCCACGGTCGGCTGTGACAGTGCCTTTTCTACTTGACATTTCGCCTTGAGCGTGAGAACAAAGAAGGTATTATTAATTACTTCACACCAAATATACATTTAACACCCTCGAAACCATTTCCGTCACCACCACCATTCACTCCCTACTACTCTCAGATAGTCTCGAAGATAAACTGTAGATTCAGTCAGTCGGAAATCGGTGAAACTACGACAGAATATTTTTACGGTTGTTGCTCTGTATAAAGAATAATAAAAATAGAGACTCAGCAAACTCGCATTAAAGAAAGGCATTGACAGGATCAAGATTTAAAATAGGAGGAAATAAACTACACAGCCATTACTTTCCCACAATGCCATAAACCACTCAGTCAGTCACACAGATCATAATTCCGGCACGAATACGTACTTATGAATGAGCATACGAAAATAAACACAATTACCTGGAAATCCACATTCACAGGGTCCGTTGCTCCGTTCTGGAGAAATCTCTGGAATATGGTAGAGGCCATTGAGATTCTTTGTGACTGGGTGAGGTCAGCAAAGGCCTCCTTGAATCTCTGGCAAGCCGTGTAGAAGTGGATATTTTCCGCGGAAAATTCATGTTGAAGAAATTCCTGAGGGACAATCCAAAAAAAACGATTAGAAAACAATATATTATTAATAATCATGATGATTTGCCCCTCACTACCGGCTCCCTACCGCATGCCCACACAGTTCGTTCGTATTCATCCCGCGGGTGCCGGGTTCAACTCGAACGGCCACATAATACCCCCCTTTATTTTCACAAGTGTCATCCTCCGCCTTCGACTCTGATTACGACGGAGTGACTCAGCAAGTCACGCACGGAACAAGTATGCTCCAAATTATTACAAGAGCAAACAGAATCGCATGGAAGAATTTTTATTGATCTTCTCCCTTATGGCTAGAAGACCTAATCCCAACAACAGCCCTGCAAGCAACCTGTTGTGGCGCCGCACCTCACTATTACTAATCCTTTATACCCCATACCAGGAGCAGCACTACATAAAGTCCCAGAACACATCCGACCTCGCCGCCACATGTGCTAAATGTCATTACTGAACATGTATTTGTGTGCACACATAGCAATTCTACCCCCCAATGATCCCGACATACAAATGAGGACTCCAAAATCCACAAAGGTTATCCATCTCCCTCTCTCCATGCAAATCTGACAGAGTGAGGAGGATGCCATCGTTCCACAACAACACGGGTGTATACGTACGTACTATAGCAATCTGTCGTTAACCTTCTCTTCCCCATTCCACATTTTTCCCGCCTGATGGCACTAGCTCACCTCACCCAATACTCAATCCTCCCGGCTGGCAGACATAATTACAGATGGAACGAAGTCCCCTTTTTAACGCATTCTAAAACGGATTCCACACAAATTTCCCAGACATTATGGATATTACGGACTGACATTTCACAAGTGGGACCCAACCGTCCCTTGAACATCCAAGCGGGGGATCATCCGCACATTTTCATGTCATGTGAAATAGAAGGACGAACCCACTGAATTACCCAAATCCTTTGAGTTAACAGACCACGAAATCAGCGACAAATAACCAACAACTGCGTCTCTACAGAGGAGATACAATCCATTGGCGAAAGTTACGCAGAGCAATGCAACTCCCGATTAAAAACCGTACATGATCATGGGAGGGGCACTAATGTGACAACAAGCTCGTCGGCTTCACCCACGTCAAGTCACCACAAGGTACTGCAATATGGGACGGAAGCGGCTCTCAGTAGGCCCAAAACTCTGCTGTCCTCTGCAGTCACCTCACGTATTGTTCCAACATAACAACATGTCAATGGCTCTAGTACATTGCAGCTTGCAGTAAAATTTGGAGCACTACTGACTAACTCACTAGAGATCTATCTCGGTGATGGATAGGGCAAATAAACACATCAAATTCATGATCCGCATGCTGATGCATCAAAGCATACCGTTTCCCATTCTCCTTGTCGTTTCATATCATCAGAATATCTACTTCCACCCCTGCCCTCACAACTATACTGCACCGGCCAAGCACCGAGGTGAGATCTGTACGAATCTTACGAATTTACGACGCTCAAAATCATATCTATATAATATCTACATAATCATATCTGCACGCTAAAGAAGTGAAAGTGGAACCGAGATTCAGAAGACTAACTTCGGCTGTGCACAATTATTATTTTACGGCGGGAAACTTTAGTGACGATGACATAGCGCAGGGGAGATTTACCAACAGTCAACCTGAAGCTTCGCAACGGTGGCACGACATTCACTGCCCTCACCATAATAATAATAACAACAACAACAACGGCAGCAAAACATCTCCATATGTCTCGCTCGATCAATTTTTGGTATTGTGATAGGGAAACCTTGGAGGGTCCGAACGAAACTTTCAGGACTGAGAAAGGGAGACTCTTTCCGGACCTATTCAATGTCGGATCTACTTCAATAACTTCAAACTTTTTTCAGTTTCTAAATTCCTCTGACAACATCAATTCCAACTCCCACCTCACTTTTCCTCTTCACCATTCAGCTTCGGATCAGCACCGCCTGAACCTTCATCAGCATTGCTATAATTCATTGGTGAAGAAAACGCGAGAGGGGAAAATGTCAGGGAATGGGCCAGGTTAGTTCGTATTTCACTAACACATAAAAAATTAGCCTATTCTACATGATGAGTTCCACGGGGAAAACGTACACATCTGAGACTGACTAACATCCCAATATGATTGCCACATTTCATTCTCCCCACTGGCCTTCAATTTAACTTTAACATATCATTCAGCAAGTTGAGTCCGTCCCAGAGCCAACTAATAATTCCAATACATTCGATCCGTTTCATGACAGTAATTGTGCACGACAACTAGAACTTCTCCCCTTCTCATCTTGCCTCCCCTTTTATTCCTCTCCCGTGTTGTTGTTCTTCATCTTCTTGTGGGAAGGTGCTATAGTATATGGCTTTAGTACTACTCTCCTACCACAGCCCACCCTTGTCCTCCTGGCTACACCGCCGTATGCACTGCACTCATTCCAGTGCACTGCCTGCAGTTAATTGTAGTTCAAGTGGTGAAACAGGCGAGGAGGGATAAGTAATAGGAGGCGAGTCTTTTTCAGCTAATAAAATTATAGTCATTCACCATTTTACTTCCCTTAGGACGGGCCGAACCCGACGACCAAGTCAGCGTGTGCAGTTTGAAGGAGGGAAACCGGCGGAAAACCAGATGAGAGGCAGAGGACAACTAATACTACTACTACTACTACTACTACTACTACTTCTTCTCTGAACACGGCAAACAAATATTCAGAGGATGCACAAAACACCGGAGGAAACAATTACGCAGAAAAAACCTATGCATCATGGATAGGAGGCGCAGAGTGAGATAGAGAGAGACCCCTTAGGGATTTTACCAGGTCAAGACCATCCAAATGGACGGGACGGAGCAGCCCTATATAGTTCCTATTCTATCTATCTCCACCTTCCCTACTATTGCATATATTAGTATTCGTCGTAGTCATATGGTGGACATATGGGAGTTGATAACCCATGGTAGTAAAACGTGGATAGGGCATAACCAACTTGCATGCCTCAGCTGCTGCTGCTACTACTAGTACAGTCATGCTCCTACTCCTATTACTATCATGCGCATGAGCAATTGCACTGTCGCAGACAGAGATATATAGACAAAGAGAATTTCGTACTTCCCAAGTCACTAAAAACTACCAACGGCAATCAATTAATATTATATTGCAAAGGTATGGACTAACACATGCTGGTCAGCGCCTCGTTTCCACATAAATCTTGTGACATTATGTCGCATAACTCATAGCGTTGCTATCAAAAACACCACTACACACCCCGGTCCCACCACGACATGACAGATACTATACGCAGGCGGAGGGGAAAAACCTCGGCTCATGGTAGTAGTAGCAGTAACACAGAAGCAGGAGCATGCTGGCTGGCATGAGGGGACAAGCAAAAGGTTGACAAGGATCAGTTGTTGACAGTTACACAGAATGTCGGCAAAGAATGTGGAACCACGTCCACGGGTCATCATCAAGACTTTCGGGGAGCAGGCCTCAACTGTAAGGCTATGCCCAACACAATCTTCATTCCATCCACAGTAGCAAGCACTCGTCGGAATTAAGGCAGCCGGCAGCACCGACCCTCTCTCTTTTCTCTTTCCATCCGATGTCAAAAATTAATTTGCCAAAATCATAAAATTACACCCGTTCATGGATCATTCCGGCACAAAATAAACTGTTGAGGTAAAAAGCCATAGCAACGACCTCCGTCACACATCCATCCCAGCAGCAAGTTGCCTCGGAGTACAGTCCGTCCCCATCCACCACCACACTCTTCAAAGGCCTCCAACATCAAAATGAAATCAGAATGTCAACTATTGTGCAACTATTTCGGACTCTAAGCACATCCAATTTCGGAAACATTACTATTACGTAAATCCAATGGGAAAATAAATCAGAAAAAGAAAAATGTCAATACATAATTGAGTAAGAGTAATTGAACTGAAGTCAAAAAAAAAACAAAGAACAACAACTTCTCAATAAATTGTCAATTCACGTGCGGCTTCGACCATCCATCCACTCCCTGCTCCCCATCACTCAACACATCGTCAAAAAATTGCATTTTTAACATCCAGAAAACAATGGCTATTAATCCCGAAGCCTGGCCACTTTTAGTTAAGGAAACCCAGCTGGACTCAATCAGGTTTCTCATACGATGAGGCCCAGACATGTTTTCACTGTCAACAGGAACGGGGGTAGCTGTCAACAGGGACCACAGTATGAGCGAGATGACATGATGCGAGCGTCACGCCGAGGTGCATATGCATGCACAACTCATCCAAGGAACCACCGGCTCACACAGATACTAACTACACGGCAGGTTACAAAAATCTACAGAGCATCTTGGCACGGCACGTCCATATGCTCAATCCGGCCCAGGGGTGATGTATCCAAACCACCGCCACCACCACTACCAGGAGCGACCTTAAACTTAAACATGTCCATCGGTCATGCTCGCGCTCGCTCGCTCTCTCGCAATTTTTTTCTCCGCTCCAGAACCTTCACTACTACAAACGACGGAGGATAACGTATATATAGCGTTTGCCATGCTTCATCCGACATCCTCGGCGACAATCACCTACACACGCCTGCCTCCCTCAACACAGGACAGGAGCATGTCAAGGAGGTATGAGATTTCCCTACAATAATCATCAAATCCTTGGCGGACTCCGAGGACCACTCCCTCCTTCAAAGTCATTAATTTCCAAACTTATTCCGATCATCTCCCCTCCCAGGTATTAATTTGAGAGGCAGGGAGAGAGAGAGAGAGCGAGAGTGAGAGAGAAAAAGAGCAAGGGCAAGGATTAATTCACCAGAAACGTTTTTCCAAGGGTATTCCCTTACGTACAATGTATAGAAGACATCGGCCGGACACAGGACAAAAATACCATAGCAAGCGCAAGGAGCAGAGGGATCATACACTATACATACCTACACATGCATCCTCCATAGATCATGCATCATCTTGTGCCGCCGGCTCTTCTGTGCGAGAGAACCACCGAGAGATAGTTGCATCACGCAAAACAGAGCAGAAGGAGTACCAGCAATAAGCTATACGACACACTTGGACACCCGAGGCCATGAGCAAACATCATTTCATTTGACGGGGGCGCGCGCGTTCTCCAAGGAGCGGATGAGAAAGAGAGAGAGAGAGCACGCCAAATATCTTTCACATCTCCTTCGCCCACTTCCACTAACTTTGCTTATACACACAGACACACGCACACACACACACACACACCTATACACACGCGCACACACACTCCCAGCACACACATGCACACAAAATCCCTGATTGCCACCACACGAAAATGTCCCGACCCATCGACACAAAACACGCGCCCTCAAAGCTGCCCCATATATCCATTCCTTCCTATGTGCCTCCACGGCGGACACAATATGCTCGCTGGCTCTCGAGCATGGTGCCGTACTCCTCATATGCTGAGAGAACCCTGATTATTATTGCCAGCCTCCCGACGGAATCTCATAAATTCACCAACAGCGCCTTCGGACAATTATTATTCCCTGTATGTTGTTCCTGATGGCATAGCAGTGGAGTCATAGTATAGAGCGGTGGTAGTGGTCACTGGTCACACTACAGCATTGCATACATGTCCTACTCCCAAACATCTGTTCAGGAGCAAATAGACGGAGAAATATATAGATATGATTTATTTTCCCTACACGCTCACAACAACCACGTACACTTGTACGCACACAACTGTAGCACAGGCTGACACAGGCGAAGCAAATACCGCCAAAAGCAAACAACCGGAGCAAAAATTATGGTAACGAGGAGCGTAAGTGCACCCTGTGCCATTAAAACAACAATTTGTGCATATCCGTCGCCTCCTTCGACCCTTAAATGTAAATGAACTCCCCCCGCCCTCCTCATCTCCCACTCCCGCGCCGCGACATGGGAACATTAAAGTTCAACCAACCACGACGACGCACAACTCAAAAGAGAAAAAAAAAACGGGAGCAGAAACCATATGCGTGTGGAGGAGGATTCAAAATCTTTCGTATGTATTTCCAATAATAATAATGATAATAGTAATAATAATCATCGTCATCACTATCAGCAATCAGCATCATGATCATGATCATCATCATAATTGTATTAACTAATGACTGACTAATACAATCAAGTGGTTTTTCATATGTTGAACGAGCTGGCTCCTCACGGATATGTGCATTTCACAATTTCATGAGCATCCCCTCATCCGTATAACAACAACATCCATTCCTCGTCACGGTCTTTCTTTCTCCTCGTAGTAGTCGTCGTCGTCGTAGTGGTAACCCGTCACGGTCGTGACATGCAGCCGCCGCACACACCCCCTCACCAACCCCGCCGCACACAGGATGAGGCTAATTACAGACAAGATGTAATATGTGCGCACCCATGCATATAATCGTAATAAATTGACCATACATCTTCTCATTTATAATTCATGCAACTGTTGCATCACGTACGTTCAAGGAGGACAGACTCGCATCTCATCCACAGACTTCCGCGGGAAAGCGGGTGCGAGGCCTCACCGCGCACAGTAGTCACAGAAGAGTCATCTCGTCAGCCGCAGCAGCTGTGGTAGCCGTCATCATCATCTTATCTTCAACCTTAGTGAGGCCGATAGCAACAACAATCTCGCTCTCACATCCCGCTATTATGCCCACGGACCGCCCCTAAAATCATGATGCCTTGACTCGGTCAATCGAGGGTGCATAGATGGAATGGAAAGGATTGGATCCACAAAAATGACAGACGGGATAATAAGAATCCTCAAAGCACTATCGTATTATGGAGGACTAATGAAAAAGTATCTGCAGGACATCTCCAAAGATCAGAGAGGCACACAGATACACACACGCACAGACGCACACACACATACCCCGTGAAAGAGCACAAGTCCTCATATGCACTAATATGTCCTAAACGGGAATTTCTCAGTCAGTCCGTTCTTCACTCTGACGTGATGATAAGGTCAACGATTAGCAGCAGCAGCAGCAGCAGCAACAGCAACATCATGGAATATCATCCACTCATCACATCAAAAACGGCGGCAACCTCGTGGATTTCAACTTTCACGAAGAAGAAGAACAACAACAACAACAACAACGACAACGACAACAAGAACAACGTCTCATCCTCACACGTGACGCTTCCAACTTCGCCATATATAAAATAATTATAATAATAATGATAACACTAAAGGCCTTAAAGGGGTATAATTAAGTAACAACACAGAACCTCTCCGCAGAGAAGTGGGTGCGCAGAAAGGTTCATTATCGCTGTTGGGGACACACAAGGAATTTTTACTATACCCCACAACATCCCCTCTCTCACGCACTTCATTCACGAGCTACTCCTTCCACTACTTTAAAAGCAAATTGCTTGGATCAACATCTGCTGTCTCCAACCCTTGGCATGTGCAAAAATGAAGGCAGAAAGCAGGGGGGGGGGTCTCACCGTGAAAATGTCCAGACCGCACGGGTCTCCCAGGAGTTTCTCCAGGCACTCGGACCACTTCTCCGCTCGGTTCACTTCCATCTTCGGCTTCGGTGGCTGCGGAACTTTGAACTCCCAAAAGTCATCCCCTCCTCCGCTGCCGCCGTCACCCTTGTCCGTCCCCGAGGGTTCCTATGGCACGGAAAAGCAAAAAGAAATAATATTACACGTCATTCCCACGATATCCCGCACAACAAGTAGTTGTATAACAAAAAAAAAAGGTCTATAATATCATGATTAACCGGACCATGATGGAGAGGACATCAAATTGACATGTGTACACCCAACCGCTTCATTATTTCAAGATCTATTTCAATACTCGTGAGCAGTACTTATTGTCACTCCAAACGATTCCAAAGAACCACCACCGCCACATCCCGCTCACCTCTCATCCCACATTATTAGGACAGGTTTCACGTAACACAGCCATACACATACACAGAGTCACACGCCAGGCTTCCTGCAAGAAATCTTCTTTAGCTTACGCTAACTACAGCCACAGTGTACACGGACTCATCTGTGTGAAAGTAAAGCCTCAGCCCGGTCCGCATATTATACACACACATACATACATGAACCAACATCCAAGCTCCGCTACTATCGAGACTTTCTCACCCCGTTCAAAGTAAGGAAAAACCTGGAAGGCTATGCTATGCCTCAACATGATTACTAACTAAGGTCGTTAAATTATTACATGGTTGGGAGCAAGCACGTAAATGAGTTGTGCTATTGGTTTTACGATGGGGGGGGGGGGGGGAAAAA
>VYYI01001349.1:0-20229 GCA_021029175.1 Bilobella aurantiaca
CGTTTCCGTTTCGCTACGTTTCGTTTCCGTTTCGTTTCCGTTTCCAAGAAAAAGTCTTCGTTTCGTTTCCGTTTCCAGGTTATTCGTTTCGTTTCCGTTTCCGTTTCCTTCAGGAAACGAAACGAAACGGAAACGCCCATCCCTAACTAGTAATAATGAAAATAAATACGATATCGTAGTGATTTACAGTGCCCTTTTATTTATTTTTAAAAAATTGGTAACCATATTATTTTTTTCATTTAAATTTATCATGTCAGTTTTTTATATCACCTGAATTTCCCATATACCTGTAATTTGAAAAAAAAAATGGCCTTCAGCTTCAAAAAACAAAAAAATTTGAAAAATTTAAATCAAGTTTTTGTTTAGTAACTGTCTCTAAATTTTTTCTACCTTTTGCTGCAGTAATCGCTACTCCCTTCGATTTTGCACCTGATACCAACAAAACTGATTGATAATGATGCAAAGTGTAGACGATTGCAACAAAAGAAGCGTTAGTGGATTGACACCTTTTAGTCCACCTTTCACCTTTCAGTATTTACACAAACTGTAATACATACCTTAAATAGGAATAATTAAATTAGTTAATTAAATGGCAATTACCTATCCAATTGTAAGTAGCGATAACCCATGTTGTCAAGTTCATGGGCGAAGCATCAAATTTCATATCATATTAAATTCATTTAATATTTGTTTTATATTTATTTCAGATCATATACTTCCTTTACCCCGTTCCATATATTAGGTTTTTATTTCAACTATGCAACATTATTTGTATCAAGAATTTGGGTGTTGCCTTATGGGAAATTTAAGGTGAATTTAATTTTGATGATTCAAAAATATCCTCCTAAATAAATGCCGTTTAAAAAATCTTAAGACGTACACAATCCCTTTTCGAATCTAAGTTTTGGAAATTCAGCGAGTTTGAATATGTATACTCCACTTTTAATACTAAAGGTTTTGTAGTATTGATGGTTAGTTTTCTACTCGTCTTCTTTGTATTGTAGCTTTGTTGATGATCTTCAAAATAATAGATAGATTTAAGGGGTGGTGGCACGAAGATGGGATTTAGTGGAAACGGCTGGGAAGCTTGGTGACTCGTCGTCGCCTGAATTGTAGGTTTCTGATTCCGTTTTGATTGTAACCTGTCGTGAGGAAAATGGTATAGCTTTTTTTGTCCCCTGTAAGTACCCCCTGTAGGGTCAACTAGGGGGGAAGAGGTCTGTTACTCTTAATCTCTGAGGAACTATCATACAGGATGAGGGGGAGTGGCCTGTTGACATGAACACAGTGCCGTCTCGACTCTCTGAAATGGTATCGGTGGGACTGTGGGCCGTGGGAGGACCGTGTACTGCTGTTTTGACTATGGTGGGTGTACTCAATTTAGGGTTTCATCGCAGGAAACTTCTAATGGAGGGTAATTTTCAAACATTCCCACATTAAATAGCGGAAATCAACATTAAATGGCATCAGTACTTCAAAAATTTAAAGACATCTGGCAAACTTCTTACTCTAATTATCAACAGAGTAACAATTTAACAGTTTATAATAGAAGCCCGGTAACCTAATAAAAGGCTTACTACATTTAACGTAAATTTCAAATAAGAGGATCGAGACCTATTAAATGACTTACCATTTTTACCCCAAATTTCGCATCAGAAGCCATGTACCTATTTAATTAGTTATTAGTACTTTTATCGTAAATTACATATTAAGGCCTGGTAACTATTTTCTGGCTTACCGTAAATTATGTATTAGAGTCCGGACATCTATATATTGACTTAGAATAATTATTGTAAATTTTTATTAGAAGCTAACATCTATTTATTGGCTAATCATTTTTACTGCAACTTTTATATCAGGAGTCCTGCACCGATTTGATTCTTTACTGAATTTAAAATTTTCATTAAATTTTATTTATTTTAAATTTCTTATTAAAGGTTCGTTTATTATTCAAAATTTGGGCATCAAATATTTTTTTGTGACAATAGTGTTTAAAGTGACTATTACATATGTACACTACAAATCGCTGTTATGTAAACACAATTCCCATCAATTCCAATTTCAAAGCTCAACTTTTTCAAATACTTTGAGTTATATCTCAAGAATATTTAACAAAGTAGATTCAGTACGCCGCAGCGAGTTTTTATACCTTATAAGTCTAACATTAGAAATAATGTTTCTAATCAGTTGCAACATAACTTTACAGTCCAACACAACTAATGCTCTCTCATCAAATTTCGTTGAAAGGAATTTCAAATACATCAAATGAAAAAATTTGAAAATGATGCCATTAGCTTACTTTAGGCTGTTCAAAGCTATTACGAGCTAGTTTGACCATGAAAAAACTCCGGTATATTTTTCTTTCTGCGAGGTTTTGTGTGTTGAGTACACTTTAGCGCGAACATGTGTTATAGCTATTTCCCAATTTCTTTTGGACGGCCTAACAAATTCTTCTACTTTATTTTTTGAATGGCACTCATTTGAGTATAATATTTCACAAAAGATGCAAAGCAGTGTAAGTGGAATAGTTACCAAATACACCATAAATATTATTCCAGCTTTCGTCTTTAGACTTAGCCGTTTTACAGCTTTTGGTGCTTCGGCCAAACGGGATTTATTATAGATTTTGCGTGTTTTGTTACACCGTTCTAATGAATTGATAAATTCATAAACACCTGATTCCACAAAGGCAAGAATGGGTTTCCGGAAAATGTATTTGAAGGCCTGAGTATTGTAGACATTGAACCCAATTAAGTTGCCCGGAATAATATCCTCCATTTCTTTGTCCGGCAGTTTGTAAATATTAGAATATGTACTATCCAACCGACCTTTCAACAACAAGTTGTTGGCTTGGGTTTTCAATAAAACGTGCCCGCTATTCTCGCACTTTAGTATTTCGGATAAAACAGCATTTTGGATAGTATTATCTCTATTACATGGATGTGGTTGCAAGAGTTTCAGGAGGCGTAGCAACGTTTTATCAGACTTTGTAGCATGGTTTCCAAAAACGAGCGAATTATCAAGATTTTGAATATCTCCATTGACACTGTCTAATATGCCCCTTAGTTTCACCATTCTTACGGCATTAAACAACCCCAAAGCAATATAGGGAAAACCATAGTTGTTTCTGGTCAGAGAATGTACCAAAATCTCCTTGCTGCAACCACCCGAGTGTGTTTTGCAGCAGTTAAAGTACATTTGTGCAGAAACGTGAACAGGTTTAAAGTATATCTTAAATTTTCCCGCTAACATTGCTTGAACTGAATCTACTCCAAACATGTCAAACGGTTTTATCAAGTTTGTTGTCACGAAACCGTTATATGCGTTTGTCAGAACAACGGCCATGAGCAGAAAAGGTCCAAATATAACTCGAAACGAATGTCTTTTCAGAAATTTTCCAGATATGCTCGCAGATTGGTAGAGTAAACAAGAAACCAAAAGTAGCAGAGCCGAGTAGACGTTTTGCTTGTTTCTGAGATATATGTCATGCACAACAGCTGAGCCCCCAAGGAAGCATATTGCTACCATCCATACCGACCGCTGAAACGGACCTGTGTAGGTATGAAGGCCCAATTCTCTTTGAAGTCCGTCACAGGTAACTACAGAATTTGCAATTGTTTTGATAGGTAGAAATATATCGGTTGAACTTGCAACGTAAACTTTGTTGATGACATTGTACTCTATGTAAATTATAAATGTAGGTCGTGTAGGATAAATATCCCTGCCATCCCCTGATACGCTATAATTGAATCCATTTCCTACAAAGTCAGCTAAAATTGATGCAACTTCCATTTCTTCCGAGTTTTCAGCTACACGGATGGAGACGTGCAAACGAGGGGTTGATTTGAGAGTTGATTCAACTGCTGCTAATAAGTCGTGTTTGGTGATGCCTAAAAAGTATTTTTGTGATATTATTAATTCAATGTTGCTTAATTAGTCTTTCTTTAGATAAAGCATCTGCTGGATCTTTTTTATGTTTGTTTTTAAATTAACTTTCCACTGTGTTTTACCGTATTCGAATTATCAAATTTGTAAGATTTTTCAAGTTAAGTTTGAAAAAAAGCACACCTAAGATCTTACTGTGAGCAGATACCTTATTTGTATACCTTCTAAGTTATTGGAAACGTTAAGTAGATAGCCTGGCAGCCAAGCTCTTGCGAAACACGTGATGTTCAAATACGCAGAGCCGATCACAAGTTGATGATCCTTTGCATGATCTTGATTCAAAACGAGAAGCTTGTACACGACAACCGGATACATTTCGTAAAAGATGTCGATTCGTCTTGACACTTTCCACGCGGCACAGTCTTGAAAAATTTGTGAAATTAAATTCTTCAAGATTACTACAATTTCCATCAACAGTGTGGTTTCTATCCTAAAGTGTACGTTACATACAAAACGAAGAGGCACGTTATTGGCATATGGAATTAAGGCAACGCTAGTCAACATGTAAGGAAGGGCGGGGATGCGGTAGGACAGAAACGCATTTTCATAAATAAAATGATCAAATGGAATCGACATTTCGCTTTAAAAGCAAAACGCCTTATGCAAAAATGTCAAAAAAATCAACCTGACACGCGGTGCAATCGTAGCTTTTGCCTGTGGTAATTTACATATCCTCTGACGGTGCATTCTAATCACAAAGATACGGCAGTACACAGTCAGAGGCAACACAATTCCTCAACTGAAAACAACCAAAAGCAAATGCTTTTTTCGGCTGATCGGGGATTTGATTTCATGTTTGCTGGCTAGCTAGTGGAGAAAAGAGCTTCTATCCATTATGCCAGTACAACAAACTTACCCCACGAGACTGTTTTTGGAGATACTAGAGCACTAATGAATATGTTAGTGGGAAATAGATCTATTCGATGAATTGATATTTGTTTCCTCCCCGAGCTCCAATTTGTGTAAATGTACCAGTCATGGAAAAGGATATTGCTCCACCTTTCAAACACGTATCGATAAACGTAGTAAATTTCCTTTGCATTTCTACTATAAATCAGAAGCACAGAAAGGCAGCGTATTTGTTTTACAAAGAAATTTCTTTGCACACATTCGGAAACGCCTGATTTAGTGTTGTTTACTGTGCCAATGTATTTCCTGTTCCTTAGACAAATTTGAGGAAGGTTCGTTTTAATAAAAGTTAGATTACCAATTGCTACAGGATAACTATTCAAAGCAAAATCAATCGAATTTTTTAAAACTATTAATTGAGTATAGCAATACTCGGAATGCGTAAGGAAAACGTCAAGATTTAAGTATATGCCGCTGCAGGTAGAAATAGAGCAGTAAAATAATGCAATAAAAAGCATTGTTATAATAGTTGTCTGCAGTTCTTCAGGTATGATCAACTGCAACTACTAAATGTTTCTTTAAGCTCTTTTCTATATTCAAAATTCCCATGTGTCTTTTACAGAAAATTTATTGTTACGAAGTCAATAAGATGTAATGAAAAATCAAGATTAGAATGCCTATGTTCGATGAGTTGGGAGTAGAGAGCGTGTTCTGAATATGATGGCATCGATTCATTGTGATTAGCTAGGCGAAATTAATATTTTAGCAAATGTCAGCGGTATGTGTGTTTTTATTTTTGTTGTGGAATTAGTATGTTCGTAGCAAGTCATATAAGTTATATCTGTAGCATACACATTGTTAACAATTGAAGGCACCAGAAACACGCTTCTTTGTACTAATAATGTATATAAATTTTTACATAGCACTAACCTGGAGTGACTCTCATGCAAATTTCCAATTTTTTTTTTTGAAATTTTGAATAATTATTTTTTGCTTAAAACTACTTTTTATACAGTAAGTCGCATTACTCAATTTTTTTAAATCAAAGTTTTTGAATCGATATGAAATTTCTGCCGTGTTTTCACGATTTGAAAATTCCTAAACTTCATGAGGTCAAGGACGATTCAGTGAAAACGTCAAAATGGATTTTTTTTCTAATTTGATTTATGTTAACGACATCGACTCGGCACTGCCGCCAGTAAAGCAATTCAAATGACCCTTTCTAATTTAAACTCATTGTACGCTATTGGTTGTTTTAAAAATAAGTGATTAAACCCTTTTGGAAATCGTGTAGAAATAACATCATAAGTGCTTAGTTGTTCATAAACTCTAAACGAGTAAGTACACATTTTAAGGGTGCAAAAAGGCGCCAACAATTTTCTATTCAAATTTGTTCAAAGTAGTTCTGGAAAGATTTGAAATAAAAAACACACATTTTGTTTGGTTTACTTACCTTAAAGTAAATTTACGATTTGCTTAAAGTATAATTCAACCATTATTAGCGTACTTGAAATTGCTTAGAAAAGAACTTACCATAGTACTGTGCACCGCATTATTAATTTCAACTCACAGCCTACCACATCTACTCCAAATCAATATTTCCACAGAATTCGAAAAACGATGTTCACAAATTTTCTCCTAGGATCCGACCATTTGGAAAATTGCGTACCATTGAAAAAAGGTGACTGATTTTAAATTTTATTCACTTCAAGTTCACTGCACACGAAATCAATCTTTGCAGTCAGAGCTCTCGGAGTAGATGAGATTCGGTCACTTAGATTTAGTAATGAATTTAAATTATTTTTGAGTTAGCATACCTACCAGTGCTTTGTGAATGAATACTGTGTTGTAATAAGTTATTGGAGTAATTTAAAATTGAAGATGCAGTGACAGTTATGTCGAATCTTTACTTACCGTGCCGGGTCCATGCCAGCAGGGAAAAATACCACACATGAGCTAATAATTAAACAGTTTTGGATTGTAGCTGTTCCCTAATCTACCAAATTATGTTTATTATTAACTCCTGTACGTTATTTTTCTCTGCTGGCATGGACCCGGCAAGTGAAATAAGGATTCGGCATTACGTTTATTTCTATAAACAACTAGAACTGAGAGTTGCAAATATAAGAATACCGTGCAAGACTTACTTCAAAATTTATCTCAGAATTGTCCTTTCCTTTTTTAAAAAATTAGAGATGTGTTGTTAAACATTTTTTTTTCTTCAAATTGTTTTAAAAATTAAGCACATACTTTTCAAGTCTGCTAAAAAATGCTTTTTTTTTTAGATACACGCGATTTTTGAATAACTCCTGCGACACGCTTAAGATGAAATCATCTGTAAGGCTTGGTCATCTTGTAAATAAAAGGTAATTATAAAACAGAAATTTGTATTTCCGCACCTTAAAGCAAGATTAGATGATGTTTGAAAATGATTTTTAATTACTCTAATCTTAAAAGAGGCCGTCCAAGTTTCCTATATTCTAAATAAGCTAATAAAGGAGTGAAATAGTTGCAATAATACAATATTGGAGGCGTGAATGGCCCTTTTTGACTCTTCCTTACAATTTGCCAGATTGTTCGCAATGGTGAATGGTTACCTCGATGCCAACAACTGCGCATGCGTAACACCGCTTATAGCAAATACTTTCCCCGGAAACGTTAACAGGAGGCGGAAATAAGGGTATTAGTCATATCCCATTAGCGAATCAGGTTGCTCGCAAGTACAACATCTGCAACAAGGAATTATCTTGCAAGAGATACTATCACTTCATCGAGATTTTCAACTGACGTTACAGCAAAGTCACGTGTCTCAATTATGGGACGAAATTCACTCAAAATCGAGACTCAAAACTCATTCGCGGAAGTGCAACTACGAAGTGAGAACAATTTTTGACTCCAGTTAGTTAATTGATAATAGTTAACTTAGGTAGGTATAAATAATTAGTATAGGCCAAGAACCCGGGGATCTTAGTATTTATCCCCGGATCCTTCTGTACTAGTTTTGCTAGTCTTAGTTTTCCAATACGAAGGTAGCTTGCAAATAATTTTTAATGTCAGTTTATGCCTGCTAATTTCTTTAGCACTAAGGTGGCGAAAAATATTTTTGAACTCAGCTTTAGCCTTGAAGCGAATAAGCAGGTTTAAATGTACAATTTATGGTTCTGAAATGCAAATGTTGCTTACGACAAAACGAAGAGAGCTCTTATTGGTCAGTCCAAAAGTACGGCCATAAAAGTAAGTAGGTACAATTAATAACGGTGCTTAGCTATATCTCTAACACGATTTACGCTGGTGCTTGTGGTTTAAGTTTTCATTTGATATGAAGAGCTGGCTTGCGACCAAGACGAACATTGCATGGAACTGTCCACAAAATCTGTTGTGAAATTTCAATGCTTGAGAAATGTAGTACAGTGCCATCTGCAGAAAAGTAACTGGCCTTATTAAAAGTTCTGAATTGACTAATTGGTTCGCCCGTACGCGAATAAATTCAAAACCGGTTTTGAGCTGAACACAAGTGCTGAGTGAAAACTTTGAAATATACTTTTAATTCTATGGCTTTTAAAATTGCCTATAAAAAGATGTTTTGAAAATAAGGAATTGATTGCCTAGCTGATCACAGCTCAAAGTTAGAAAATCTTTATAACATCAATGTTAAATCTTATATTTCAAAAAACTAAGCAAAAATTTCCAATCCGTTGTGGGACTCTAATTTTTAGTTTAACCAGCTCATTTGAAAAATATTTTTTATAGAGTATGGTTCAAATGTGCGTAAAAATTATCCATTTCAAACGGAACTGCTTTCACAAAAGCTTTCTTTTAACTTACTGCATAAGCAAGTACTGAATTTCTATATGCGTAAAGATATATTGATCTATATCTTGATATATAAGATATGTATATTTTTATATTGACATTTCCGACAACGTATTCTCTGACATTGAATTAAATGGGTAAATGTTCTAGGACAATGAACCTTGGTTTCAATAAATTTAAAACGGTGTTCACTTTCATCACTTCCTTCTTGTTTGAGAAGGAATGAAACGATGTAGTGTCTTTAAATATTAAATAGCATATCGCAAAATGCATACCCCAACTAGCGAATTTTAATATGCCTTGTGGCGTTGAATCCACAAATGGCCTCATTTTGAGTTCCGCAACCTCAATTTTGTAATTTGATGATGTACTTTAAAGATCAGGACAGGTCCCGTGAAATGAACTGTTGAACTGACGTTCATTCTTTTTCATTTTGCCAAACTTGAATACTCTTTTTACAATCAACATAAGGTCATGGCTATCTTGCTTTCTTGAAAAATGTCAAATGAACTACATTACAAAAGCAAAAATAATTTTACCTAAAAATTATTCTACTTTTTTTTTCATCTCAGTGTATATTTCGAATGCTGCAAGTTATGAGCTCGGCAATTTCATTTTGTTTGACCGAACTGAATCTCCCGTTTCTATTTTTTGAAATATAATTATATATCGGTGCAAGGCAGCTTAAGTGCTGTGATTCGTCAGAATCCGTATCTAGTAAATACATCCTTTGCACCTTCTGTCCGTCTCATGGTTGTGTCTTGTTTATTTATGATGAAGTTTCGTGGGAATTTGAAATTGAGAGGAAAACAACTGTTTAACAATTTCAGAATTTCTGTTCATCTTAAGATTTTATTTTTTTAAGAAGAGTTTCACCCTACGTTCAATCGATTTCTTTTATACATTTTACACATTTATCGAAATTTATTCAACGCTAACAAAATAAGATTTAAAAATAAAAACAGCTTTTTCAGACAAGTCATTAAATAGGGGAGAATTTCAATACCAAAGTATCGTTAAACTATAATTATTCCTAACTTAACCTAGAAGATTGACTAACGATTTGCAAATTGACTCTGAGGTTAGTAAGATAAGAAAGCTTCAATCCGTCGGGTTAGCTCTCAAGGATCCTAGGTCACGCTTTGCTTCAGGAAGATTAGAGTAGTGTAACTCTCCACCCAATCTGCCGCACGCAAACCGATGCGGGACTTTTTCCTTGCTGAAGAGGATGCGTAACCCTTGACCCGATCTCGGCCCTCTCAATGACAATGATCGCTGAAAAAGACCAAATAATAAAGAAGTGATCCTCTTTACTGACGGTAAAGGGTACAATAGAGAAGTGTATGAAATAATGAACACTAAAACTATCGTTGAACGCTGAAACGGTGGGACACTTGACCAGGCCGTGCTCCTGGGTTCTGCTCCCCTCGGCTTCTCTCCCTTGAGTGTCATGCTCTCCGTCCTTCTCGTCTCTTCTTCTCCTGGTATAGAGTTGTGCGCTGTGACGTGGTAGTCACATTGCTGGTCAGACACCAGCGGCAGACATCTTCCGTTTCATTTGCTCTGTCCTGACTGACTAATGCCAGATTTAATGGTTAAGAAATTTCTATTGTGAAATCCCCGAATTGCTAAACCGGAATCTCTTCTAACTGGGTCACTGGGCCCCTCTTATAGCCTCCGCCAATCCGGGCTCAGTCTCCTGAAGGAGGCTGAGACTGAATTGGCAAACACTATTTCTGGCCTTTTTGGCACTACTGCCATAATTCTACGTATCCGCTTGGAGTAGGCTACGTGCCTCTCCAAGGTGACACGGGAAATTGTGTCATCCTGAGTCAGACGATTTGTGGCGTCTGACTCAGGTGATGACACAAACACCCCCCCTTTGGTTTGTATCATGTCTGATATAAGTTTACATTTGATTTGAACTGGGGTTTGTTTACACACTTGTTAGTTTCACTCAACTTAATTACTTAAATAAAGCATATCGTTATTTAGTTCGTTTTTACATTTTCGATATTTGGTTGGGTTTGTTTTTAATATATCTAGGTTGTTTTTATAATATGTTGCCTATAATTATTATTCTAGAACATGAATTTTTGTTTTTATAATGATTTTTGTTAACATTTTTATGAGGATAAATGAAGAATNTCAAAGAGCACACGAAAGAACACAACTTTTTTAAATTTGTTTTTTTTCGTTTTTCTTTTTCTTTTTCTTGCAACACAAAAAAAATTGTATTAGGTTTTTACTTTGATTTGATTAAGTCCATTTGGATATATGTTAGACCTGGGTTAAGGAGCGCTGTTAGGTTAGTCTTACTTTTTCTGGTTGTGAGTGTTTTTAATCTATGTCACACATTCCTATTTGAATTCCTATCATTGTTAGATTCATTAAGGTAGATAGTTCCGGGGTTTCCCTTAATTGATTAAATTCAGTATTTAGTGGCATAAAGTGAGGAGATTGAGTAGAAGAAGTGTTTGTGATATCGTCTGTGATCACGAGTCTAATATACCCCAACAAATTTCTACACGATGGTGAATAAGAAAGTGACGTTATTATAATCTCTAAGTGAGGGCAAATGATTGATTCTGGATTTAATAGACAAGATTGATTGTAATAAGAATTGTGAACACATCCTGTGTCTGGTGTAAAATATTTGTATTCGTCTCCCCAAATCATTATAGACTTCATTAAAGGGCAGAAACCGTGAGAGTAAGAACATGGTAAAAATGTGTCAATACTTGTACTTTGAATAAACCCTTGATGATTAATACTGAAGTTATGTATGATTATTTTATAGTTTACTACTGTATCAGTTATGGTTCCTGTCCAGTAGTTGTAAGTATAAGGGGTATCTCTGGTACTGAATTTAGTCTGTTCTTCATTTGTTGGTAAGAGAATTTCACCGTTTAGTGTTTTACGAGTTAATACTAGTTTTGCACATTCGTTTAAACTTAGTAAAACATTAGTATTTGTTGCGATTAATTCTTTTTGACCAAAAAAGTACATGGTTTTTGATTCTTTAGTGATACGTTTGATACATTCAAAACCAATTTTAGGCTTGGTTAAGAAATTGGTTGATATTACCGCTTGGGTTTGTGTTGAAGGTTGGCAAGTGGTTTGATTTGAGAGCTTGAATAGTTTACCTAGAGTCCAATAGCTAAATTCGTTTGACTTTAGAGGATATTTACCAATTTCCAATTTTTCATGAGTCGATTCAGATGGTGGGAGAAGAGCCGAAAGGTTATTTTGAATTAGCGAGAGTAATTCTTGGTCAGTAGTGTCCAAAACTACTCCCGAAACCGTGGAGAAAAGAAAGGCAAGGATGATGATTTCCACTAAAAGAAGGTAAAATAGTTAGGGTGTTATCCACGTGTTTTTTAGTTTTGTGGTTAGTTAAGGCTGAAGCACTTAAGAGTATTGATAGTATATGAACTAAATATTCTCTATTTTGTATTCTATAATAAGCTGCTTGATGGAAGATTTCTTTTTTGAAGAAGGCGTCAAATGGATGAGAACTGCGTGGTGTTATGGTAGGTGTTATTCCTTGAGTTGGAGACATGTAGCGTTCGAGAAGTCCTGCATCTATTCCTTTGTCCGCAATGATAGAAGTGTGTAGATTTGTCAGCTGGTGTAGGCGTATCGTCTTTTGGCCTCGTTCTGTAGTCGTGGTTGGTGGTGCCAAGATTTGGGGTGCCATTGGTTTAGGTTGGAAGTCGCAAGCTCCAATGTGAAGAATTTTTAAGAAGTTTGGGCGGCCAAGTTTGATAGATTCAAAGAGACTGGCGAAACGCATCTCAATTTTGAATTTTTGATAGACATCTAGAATATTTTTGTTTGATGTGTTGATTCCTTCACAATCTTCAATTATGGCGCGAACTACGCCTAGTTTGGCGCCACAGCTAGATTCTAGTGACGTGAGGTAGTCCGAGAAACTTAATGACAGATCTGGGTAGATTAGTTGGTTGGGGCTGAGCTAGCAGTTTGATGCAAGTCGTTTGTTGAGAGTGCAGTTTTGTTTCGTGGTGGTAAGAACTCGCCATATAATTATACCCTTGGATGTGTGACAGAAGTTTGTGTCAAATTGGCAGAGGTCTTCTAGATCGTTGAGTTGACGACTTCTAGCGAAACCTGTATGAGGGTCATAGGTCACTGTCGTTTCCATGAGAAAGTAGTTGTCAATTTGAACGCCCCAAGGAGTTTTAGCTCGTAATTGGGTGTTGTTGGTGACAAGTAGATTTTTGGTTCCTAAAGTAGTGTGGTTGATTCTTTCCAAATGGTATCCTTCAGGATCCATGTGTGTCGAAGACATTTCCTCACACTGGGTGATAGCAATGACGTTTGATCAAATGTGGTGGTGTGTGTTAGAGGTTCCGTAAGGCTTGGACAATAGATATAAATATCTTTTTGATGAATGCAAAGAAATGCTGGAAATTTCTTAGTATTAGTTTCACTACTCCAGAGTTCAATTGACATCACAATGGAGTTTTCTAACGAGAATGGACACGAGTCGGGACGGATAGACATCATTCCGACACTCATTGGTGAGGTTAGTTCAGCATCTTCTTCAATTTTGAAGTTTACTAGACGTTGTGATTTGTCAAAGATGAGAGAGACTTCTCTCATAGCGGCGTGGGTAGAGACGATGAGCAGCATGATGAGTAAAGTAATTGAGGTCTTAGCCTGTGGTGGCCACTTCCTAGTGGCTTGATGGCGCGTAGAAATGGCCTCATCGCTATTGTGGTCGTATGGCCCTGGTAGTTGAATCAGTTGACCCGGTAATTAGAGTCCCGTGCTTCTGAGCAATTGCTCTGGAGGCGATGCCCCCTTATAGCTCCCCACTGGATGCGCTGGGTATTCCTTCCGGCGGATCTTCTTTCATTGTCTAACTGACTTTAAAATTATAGTAATAACTTACCATGGGAATATATTAAGAAATGTTACGTTTTTCTACTTTCTTACATGGTACTTTTACTTTAGATTTAGATTTATTCATAATAGTTATAAATAAAGTTGCAAGCATATAACTCAGTGGTTTTTACATCACTAACTAAAAGCTTGTTTTATTCATAAGAACAAAGAATCAATTGAAAGGGCCTCTAAAGATCTAATTTAAGGAGCACAAGGAGAGAGATGCTCATCTCTCAGCACATTCTTACCCTAAATGTTTTGTTTACAATATTTTGACACCTACTTTAAACTAAACTCAAATCTATGATAATTAAATTGTGTTCTTGATCTTCACTTGTCACTTTTTTGAAGGGACTTCTTTCACAAGAATCACTTCACAATTGTTTAATGTATTTGACTCCGTAATCAAATCCAAATCGACGAGAGAATTGATTACCGGAACCGAAAAGTTGTTTAATCGATGAGATAAATGATCCCAGCATTTGGGGCGTGATGCTCTGCAGTGCTGTGGTAATGGTAAATTGAGTTTTCATGGAGGGTGCCATGGTGACTATGGCCAGCCTGCAATTAGTCCAGCCATTCTCTCTTCTCCTGAACATTGAAGTAAATTTTGTAATTAGCTAGCTAGTGTGTTTTATATTTATAGTTAGATTAAATTCATTAATTGGATTAATATTAAATTTAGATTATTACGCTATTACGATAAGTTCTGGAATTATATGGAGGCATTTTAAAAGTTGGATGGAGTGATAAATAGATATAGGTACTAAGATTACTTTGTAGCATGTTCATTCTTTTTCTACTGGCGTATAGCATGTTCATTGTTTTTCTACTGGCGTATTTTGGTCAGGATTTCTTTGTATTTGATTGTGGTGATGGCCATGTTCACAAAGCGGTAGCCTGTTGCTTCATCTCAATTAGTATTATAATTTGAACATGTTTCAGCGTTGCAGATTCCGCGCAATGAAGGGTGGCTGAGAATTGGGCAGTAGTGTGTAAGGCTGGTCATTGGTATTGGCTAAAGATCACACTCGAACTAAACAACTAATGCTTACCTACCGACTGGAGTCCCTAGATGGGTAAACTTAATGACCTAACAACATCCTTAACGGCTAAATGACCTAACAATATCCTTAAGGGCTAAATGACCTACTTAAAGGATGCGTCATCGAGGTCACCCTCGAAAAAAACTACGACATTGTCACAAAGAAAGTACAACTTTTTTTATTGTCCATACTTTTTGAAGTGAATTTGAAGGTGACTATCTTCAAAAATCACCTCATCATCGTCCGTGTATACGCCAGAATCGCTCTCCTCCTCCTTGGCGCCATCCTCGCGGAGGACCCGACACCAACTTAGTCGGAGGACCCGGCACCATCCTTGTCGGAGGAGCCATCCTTGGCGGCCTCCACGGAGCTCTCTTCGTCATCGCAGGTAAGGTCGATGACTTCAATGGAAGTGGAGGAGTTCTCAAGCCTCGAGTTCAGGAACTCGTTGACGAGATCGGCGCAGTTATCCAGGTTGTCGAGGGGATCCCAGGACTGCTTAACAGCCCCGGCCCAAGCCCACTCAACAAGCAGTTCATACTGCCACTTCCGATGGTCTTCATGTAATGGTTGAATTGGACGAGAGTCCAGAATTCTTTTCACCTCCCACTCCCTAGTGGCGAAGTAGTCTTGTAGGATTCCAGCCCCCCCTCATGAAGTTTTCTTCAGGCTCAATGGTTTTCCTGAAAAACAACAAGAAACAAATCAAAACCTAAACAATTTTTTTTTAAATATAAATAATAAATATAAATATTATAAATAAAAATCTTACGCTTTTCCCTTCTGCCATGGACAGGCATAATAATTCCCGCTCTTCTTGGTGATAGGATCTATTAGGACAGAATGTCCAAAGACTTTGGTTAAAAAATATCGTTTGGGTTACACGATTTTGGGCATTTTGAAATTGAATGAAATCAGATTGAAAGTGCAAGGGAATTTATACGAGAACTCAAGGATCATAAATCCCTTTAGAATTTTAAAATTGGACATTTGAAAGTAGCCCTATTGAACCCTTTGGTTCATTTCAACCCTAATTCCAAAAGAGAAATCGGGTCATGAATCGGTTGAGTATTTGTCCTTATCCAAAAAATTTCATTCGGAATCCCCGTTAGAATTTTAAAATTGGACATTTGAAAGTAGCCCTATCGAACCCTTTGATTCATGTCAACCCTAATTCCAAAAGAGAAATTGGGTCATGAAATCGGTTGAGTATTTGTCCATATCCAAAAACTTTCATTCGGATTCTTCAAAAATAAAAAGTTGTTCAGTGTAATCAGTGTTCAGCATAGCTTTCGTCGAAACAAAGGTAAACAATATTAATTTTTCAATTATCTACTAGAACAAGCCCGTCCTATGATCACAATTTACAGATTGTGAGCTTTAAATACCCAAATTATTTTTATTGGTTAATTGAAAAGAAATTTAAGTTTATTAGTTATTTCTACTATGGGCTCAAAACAAGTCCGTAGTAGAATCCAAATTTACAGTTTTGCACGCACGCACGCTACAAAAGTTCAAGGAATAGAAATATAGTAAATAGAAAAATAGTTTAAAGCAAAAGAAACAAACTAAACAGGTCCGAAAACACCCCGAATTTTCACTTCAATAAATCCTCCCTAATTATCTACTAGAACAAGCCCGTCCTATGATCACAATTTACAGGTTGGAAATTCCAACTAACTCCACTCCACTAAATGCCTTTTATAGTGGTGTCTAATATCGATGTACTTTGTATTATCATGGTGCTCAAGGTTACGAGCTAATTTTAAAGCGCTCATCGAATCCGATTTTAAGCAGATTGACTTATTTGGTCTCAAAATTCCACATTCCTCGTAAACCCTTGACAACCAAACAGCTTCTTTTCCGGCATGGGCCAAGGCACTGTACTCGCTTTCAGAGTATAATAAGAGCAATACAAATTTGGCTACCGATCATGGACCACTCATTGGTCCATATACCTGACACAAGTAACGTACCGGGAGACTTACTTTTGGAGCCACGAATTCAGTAGCAGCGGAATTGAGATATAAGGAAAGGAAGCCAAAGATTAATCAAAGTATCTACAGCCATACATAAACTAAGGCTCATTTATCAAGCTGACAAGTATTGTCTGAAAAAAGAAGGTGATATATCTAAAAAAAAAATTGCAAGCCCGCATTTTTAAGTCAAACAGCACTCTTGGGGCCTAAAACATTCGACAAATTTCTAAAAATAGCAAAAGGCATGGAAGAGACAAATCACATTATTAGCTGGAATGGAGATAGTGGGACAAGTGAAATTCGGGTCACGGATGTTCTCAAAAAATTCTATAGGTCAATACGAGTTTATTGACGTATTTTTTGTCTTGTCCGCTCATCCATTTGTGGAGTTATGAGTTTTCAAAATATCCAAAAAAAAAGTGTAAATTAGGTTAGGTAGTGTATACAAAATCTTATCCAGATCTAGCTCGGAAATATTAAAGGTGGGAATTCCTTTGATTATCGTTTGCTTAAGGAAATTAGCAATGCCTTCGAAATCTGAATCTCCATTAACCTCTTCATAGTTTGTATTAATTTTCATAATTGGGTTTTTGTATGCTCCCCAATCATATTATAGATACAACTTTCTGTTGCATCTCTTTTCTTTGATTCCTTTCTGGGCATTGTCGTCCAAGAAAATATTTAAAATCCAATTTTGGGTAAATTTAGTGAGGTTTTGGATACTAGGACCAGGAGTATCCATTCTGTTGGGAAGGAATCCTTATGTCAGAATTATTATACTTGAATCATTATGAAAGTTGGTATCCTTTCAAATTGTTTTTAAAGATGTGTCTAAATGTCTAAAGTGAGGATACTTTATAGAGGAATTCAAACATTTTGATTTAAAATTATTTGAGAAGCTTCCGAAGGTACATATAAGGGCCATACTAATTGTTTGACTCAACTTTCTTTCCGAAGCCACTAATTTGGGAAATAAAACAGTAACCGTACTAATCGTGCATGCTCCCGCACCATTTCCAACATGCCTTTTTTTTTTAAATGCGCAGCGTTTTCTTCCTTTTGTAGTTTACACTAATAAACATGCGAGCCTTAAAATTCCCTGGGAATTTTAGATTTTGCCTCTGCGGCTCTCCATTTCACCTTGGAATAGTAAACCGTACTTCATAACTTCATTACGCCATTTGACTAGCTCTTTTATATAAATATTAATTGCTGTTACGTCTTAAAATACACTTTCTAGACCTCTAACAACAATATGTGGTTTCTAAGGGGTTTCAATTTCCTCCAAATAAATCCAAGAACAAGATCTGTCGACATTTTTTGGGAATTGAGTTAGCACTATAAAACCCATCCTAACTAAATTTTTCATTAGTTCCGGATAAGACTTAGGTTGGAGATCAAAATATAAAACTGCGCCTGCTCTCCAGGCAAATATTACTTGCTCGATAATTTGTGGAGCCGTGAGAAATGGAATTCCTTGGCTACCGCAAGCCTTTTGGTAATATCTTCCTACACATGGAAATATAATTTGGTTTTTGTTTCAATTTTCTGTCTAGATATTCCGCTGACACCATCGCAAATCAGTATTCGGAATATTACTATATTTGATTTGACAATCAAATATTGTGCTAATATTTAAAAAAAAATCAACTTAAAGTACGATTTTTTTCCCAGGAAGAATTGTCCCAGAACTAGTTTCATTTCTGGAAGAAAAAGTGCCATTTTTCTTCTTTTTAAAGTTTAATTGTAACAAAAGGAGTTTAAAGCTCTTCATGTGTTTTCCAAGCTGTGCCAAGCTTAAAGGTCAGTCTCTTGCTTAACTAAATAAGTACTTAACAATAATGTCTTTTTAAATGGTATTTGCTAAAGAGAGGAACGACTATTTCCCGGTCAATTTGAAAAGTGATTTTAAATTCTTCCTTATTAGATTGCTGGATTACTGTCGGAACCATTTTGTGTTTATGAAGCATTTATTATTCGCGTAGTCTGCAAATAAATCAAGCACATTGTTTATTCTTAGTTCGCAAAACTATATAATTAACTTAAAAAGACTCTTAACATTAATTTCTAAATAATTTATATATAATATAATTACATTATATAATAAATTAAGTGTTCGCGTTCGAATCATTGATATTGTCACAAGCACGACGTCAAATATATCGCGACGCCGTACACGTGACTTATTATTAGTTACTTAGATTCATTCATGACTGTAGTTCGACGTATTAGGTTAGAGGGTTCATCCTATTTTCGGCCTTGAGAGCACTCCTCTATAAATAGACTTGAACCTTAGTTGGTTGAGGCTGGTTCGTCGTTTGGCCTTTGGCCTTGCCTTAGTTTGTTCGACTATTAGTGAGTAGTACTTGGTCATTAAGCCTTATTCATTCTATTTGTACATTTGTTTACTAGACTTGCAAATCAAATTTGCAAGTCAATTGTTGTCTTGTCTATTGTCTTGTCACAGTGGTGACCTTGTCTTTCGTGGTCACATCGAACCCATTATTGCCCCTGAGTCCTCCCGTCGATACGTCACAGAGATAGGTGACAATTAAAAGTGTTACGGGTTACTGGTGACGTATCTACTGGATGTCTCAACGGCAGTAACGGAGCTGTATTACAACAATTGGTCGAGTTATCCACGAGATCAAGTGTACAAATAATCTTTATATGTACAATAACGGAGAATGTATAAAATTCAAAGAGAGGTCAATGACAGTCATATAGACTAACGGTAAAATGAGTCAAACGGCGACCTGGTACTGGCTGACAAGGACTACACGAGCGCTACTATTTGTAGGCAATGATCTACACAAGTGCGAATCGACCAATGACCTCTAAATACAGAACAGATCTGATTAAACAGACTTAACAGAAAAATGGCTGCAAAAATGTGTGCAACTAGCTAACATAACCTACGGATGTCGGGTCCACGGTGTTCTTGAGGGCAATGAAATTTAAGCGTGACAATATGATGAGTATACATAATAGTTAAACAACTAAGACGCTCTCAGGCATAAACTAAGGAATATCGATAAATTTAATATATCATAATTACATGTTGCCACCTTGAGCTACAATTATTAACATGTATGTATTTGATTATATTGAGAAAAAAATTCTGTTCCTTATTTCAGAATATTTAACTTAATCAAGCATATTTTTCATTACGCAATTGGGACCACCGAGTACGCCAGTATCTATTTTGAATCGACAATAATTTATGCATGATAATTTGAAGTTAGATAATTGTGCATTGCAATAATTTGCAATAGGAAGGCATTAATAGTTTGGATACGTTTTGAATAAATTGACAAGAACTTCAAAATTTGTATTATATTTCAGTTTTGTATAAATTAGTTTAGTGAATTAACTTTAACTATTCGCTCAACAATACCCTTCCAGACCTACTTTTATCCAGCCAACTTCCTAAGGTAGAATTTTGCGATTAGGATAAATATATCACTTGTGTATAAAAAAATAGGTTAACTACCTAGAATTGTTAATAAGTTTTCGTAAAAGAACAATTCGCCCTGTGGCGACCGCTGTTTGTGGTGTTAATGAATGAAATTTAAAGTCTAGTGTATTTTAATTTACAAAAATTGAGATCAATAAAATAAAAAAATATTTTTATAAAAAAAACCATTGGTTTAAACCAAAGTAAAAATAGCACTAAAATTACTCGT
>VYYI01001350.1:0-20220 GCA_021029175.1 Bilobella aurantiaca
CTGTGCTGACTGTGCTGGTGCCGGGATTCGATCTCGGCACCTACCCAAGTTAGGACAAGGGTCCTAACCCCCCGGACTACGGGCCTTGGGCATACAACATGCCATTGGACTCTCAGTTTTTAGCAAAGAGGCCAGAATTCAAACAAAAATTATACAAAGTCGATGGCATTGCGCTCCGGGCAAATGCATTACTGAACCTTGCTCAGTCAATTACTGTAATATAACCAAACACAACATACTACCAGAATATTCTCTAACATGGTTTTTATAAAAAAGTATAAAATGTACTTTAACACGCGTAGTTGACAGATCCACAGTACAAGTATGTTGCGTTAGATTGTAAAAATATACCTGACACAAATGTTTGGGATGTAGAAATAAGACTACTCCCCAGATTTTGGAAAATCTTGAAGGCAATTAACGGTTTTCAAAACGAGAATTTTAAAAACAATCCGAAGAAACCAGATCCAATAACAATTTACGCCGGGGTACGAACTTTGACAACCATTAGCGGATGTTAGCTATAATTGTAAAATATATAATTCAATTTTTAATTTCAGGCTAACGCTCTCTTGGAAAAGTATTACAATGTTCTAAGTGAAAAACCCCGCGATTTGGTTTTCTACTTGTCCGGTTTCAAGACGTTAAATATGACGACGCGAGTGGTCCAGCTAAATTAATTACAGATGGACTCATACAGCATTTCCGAGAGGTATACTACTGCTAAACTTAACAAGTAAACATATTTAGGAAATAATTACGAAATTAAAGCTGCTGATAAATTAACAATGTAGAAAAATAAAGTATCCACTATTTACACTCAAGCCAGTTTTGTGACTCACACTGATGACGCTGGAAAAGAGGAGTTAGTGGTTTTGCTATCTACGAACGCTACATCTCGTTACCAAGAACATGTTGACTTTTAGTGAACAATCGGAGACGGAGCACAGAATTTCTGATCCTTGATCCCAAAGTAAGCTTATAAATTAATTCAATGTCATATAATTTGAAATCTCATTTCAGTTAACAGAGTACATGAGAATAAATCCGCCCAATATAAGCTATGCCAGTAAGTGCGGAATGGACCATGAAGTAAAATCAAATGGACAAGTAGTGCTTTCTCAAATGCTGCTAAAGAGCGAGGAAGCAGAGGCAACAGCCATGGACACGCTAATAGAATTCTATCTTTTTCGAACCAATGCTTCTGGTTCTCCTATAGTAAGCTTACCCCTTCAATTGACCCAACTCTTAGTCTTAATCGACAACGTGCATTGAAGACGTATGTAAAGTTTGTATACAAATTACAAATTGAGTTGAAAAATAGGAATGATGATTCTAAGTTAATGATTGGCCATTTGGCCATAATACTTAACTTTTTCTAGCAATAGAGTAAACAAAAATTTCTCCAACATATTGAAAAATATTGATATTAGTCTCCAGAGTTTTAAAGAAAACAAACATTTTTTTCTCAACTAATAGCTCAATATATTTTTTTGTTATTCATGCATTAACTGTTGTATAAAATTTATGAAAAAAATGTTTCTGTTGTAAGCTTAGCTACTAGCTTAAAATTCACTATTTCCATACGCATTATCTACAGCTACTGGATCCAAACTTGAGATACGTTGGCTTAAGCGGCATTACAGTGGCTCCAAGCGACTACCAACGGAATGGAAAAAAGAAAACAGAATACGTTCTTGCTTGGATTATATTGTCTCCTTTCTACGAGGAAGCACTAAAAAGTTTTTCTGAGCAGCCTCTATTTTCCCACGTCCGACCAACAATATTTGTAATATTAAAACCATGTTTTTTTTGGCAAAATTGGTATAAATCTAAAATGACAAATGACATTTCTAGCATTGCGTCAGTATTTTCTTTATAACCGTACGTAATTATGGTACAGTGGCAATGTAAACGACTTTCGGAAAAATTGCGATTTTTGATCTTTCCTGTTTATCAACTTTTTGTTAAAAATTTAGTTCGCAATAATTTCTAAAATTATGGTGCCATTTTTTGTCGCTGTTTATTAAACAACTTGTTAAAAAAATAATAAACATTCATAAGTTCTTTCTTTTTGCAATATGAAACTAACCAATTAAAAAGCGACTGACAGTCTATCCAAGTTTAAAATAACGGATTATTTGTGATAAATTTTCTTATGATTACAACATACTTTGCATCATGTAAACTGGCAACATTAATTTAAAATAATTTAACTACAACAATTATATGTTTGGCTCACATGAGACTTCATTATTAAAGTCTCTACTGTGTGAAACTTAACAAACAAAACAATTTATTATCGAAATTTAATTGCTGTTTGAATATAATGCAGATGACTGAATTTGTGCATCCGGGTGGCGATGAAAAACCAGACTATTATAGCCGGTACGTCAAATAAATCTCCACAGCGAATTCCGTTACAAAGGAAGACGCCATATGCCGTGGAGTTGTTGAAGTTCTACAACAACTCTTAGACAAATTTTGCAAGACAACGGAATTAAAAAATAATGCAACCACAATATACCCATATAATCGTGTTGCCTTTTTATCTACACCAGACATGGAATACAAGACTTGGAAAATTATTGTCACCTTCTACAACTTCTATAGTACTTTTGATCGTGCCACAAACACAAAACTACAGGTGGTTCCAGAAATTGCGGTAAAATTATATGCTAATCAAATTATAATGTCTTAGAACTTTAAGTTGAATTGTTTCCGTGATTATTTATTAGTTGATGATCGAGGCTGACGAATCATATATATCTTCCGACATCGCTAATTCTGGAACGCAAATCTCTAAACATAAATATATCGGTGGTGAAAAAATAATTCAAATTTCCACGCTAGTAAATAGAAATGACAAAATTACAACAAAACAAGATGTTGTTTGGTTTACCCTCGGTAGAGTAAGTAACTCAGTTTACAATTTTGCAAAAGTTTAAATTAAAGAAGTATCATTTGCTGGAATAGCTTACAAACATTCAACTGTACCAACTTGCCTTTGGCTCAATGGGGATCAGCGTCAGAGACAAAAAGAAGAGCTTCTTGGTCATCATGTTACTTCGCCCCTATTTCAATAGCTTATTGTCCACGCTGAATAAAACTCACACCAATAGAAACTTGGTCTTTGACACTGGGGTGAGCATGAAAATTTTCCTCACAATCAAAAATTAACGTCACAATATCTAAATATTACGATCGCTACACACGAAATGATTGTTCAATCATTCGTTTTGTTTTAACTATGCATAAACGTATTTTAGCATTAAATCAGTGAGAATTTTTCTGTCCTTACAGACAATATATCTCGCTAACAGAAAATGCTTGGAGCTAATACTTTTTGGCGAAGCTAAGACTACTGATCGCATTGGTTTGTCAGTCGAGCTATAGCATTTCATTACGAATGACCTCTCTTCAGCTTTCGCTCTAGTTTCGATTCCATTTCTTCCTAAAATATAATTAATCAAATAAAAGGGGTTAAAATCCCGAAAAAATAGACTCAGTTGATCTCTCGGCCAGATCATTCCGCTCCTTTCCTAAAATCAAATAATTCTTTGTTCGACAGTACGAACACTCACTACCTCTGCTTTCCGAATGGGTATCTTACAGTAAAAAAGTATATTATTATAACAAGTATTTTTCTTGTTTAAAATTAGTGATATCATTGATTTCCAGTTCATTAGCAACTATAGGCCATTATTTATTGACCTTAATGCTTTTACTTGTAGCTAAACAAGATTGGGAGTGGCAGAATTGGAGTTGGATGCCAAATAAATTACTTGCAACGACAATTTTTTGTTACAATTGGATTCACCGAAACCCTAGCAGTCATTGATAGTAATCACTATGAAACCTAGTATGGTCTTAAACGGACTTCACCAGCTTAAGAATGAATAAAATTTATCTGTTGTTCTAAACTTTTTAATTTATTTTGTAAGCACTTCCATTCTTTTATATATTTACTTCCTTTACGCTGATTTGGTGCTGTGAAGATTGCGTATTTACTTGATGCCATAATTTGTCATCAAATGATTAATAATTTCTGAAGAGTCACTTCACTCTAAAGCAGAAAAACTGACGTAAGAAAGGAGTATACTTCGGTTACCCCTACCAAATGCCTTCTGAAAGCATAACTCAAACAGCTCAATTGAAAACTCAATCTTAAAATTACAAGGGATTTACACTCCCGTCTGGTACAGCTTCGCTAGTCGGCAACGCAATTCTTAAAACAATAAATGTTTGTAATTATTAGTCACACTTAACTAATTTGAATCAACAATTGACTCTCTAGAAATTGAGATTAAGTTATTTAGACGTCTGTCTTCAGCATTTAAGTTTATCGCTTAAAAATGAAAGTGGTTGGGATTGAACCCGCGATACTATAATTTGAAGCTACCCAAATGTGAAACTCTGAAGTGCCTTCCCAAAAATGATGATGATGATGAATTTTATTGATATAAGGCAGGCCCATATCAAATTAGAAGAGTATAAGTAAATAACTAAAGATAGAATAAGTCCAGTTGAGTATTATTAAAATCGAAAAAAAAAAGTTTAAAGTAAACGGTGAGGTCACATTAGTTTAAAAAATTATTCAGTAAAATAATAGTATGAATGGAAAGCATAATTGTTACAAATCAGGGTATTTGATTAGAAAAGTTTGTACACAAACTTATTAATCTGAGATAACAGGGCTCGAAATGCAGAATCCAAAGCAAATGCACTATTGCACTTTGAGAGTCACAGGGACTGTTTGCCTTGTCACAGCCGCGTCCTGTGTAATGACTCTCATATTGGCGGCAAGAGCACGAGGAAGCCGCACCCAGACACACTGCTTAGGGGAGTTAGAGATTGGAGTGTTGGCACAAGGCATCGGATATGAAAGCATGGTACTTCTTGTACGTTTCGTGCTTGATTCAGGTTGTAGTGAGGGAGTCAACTAATTGGTCGAATGCAGTTGTTGTAGGCAGGAGTGATAGGCCGGTTGGAAGATTTGCTCTTTCTCGATTGATGGAGGAACATTCCTTCAGGACATAGTAGAACGATAAACGAGAACTACAAAACTTGCAAGCTTCTTCCTTAGATAGTCCCAGATTCACCCATTTTTTACTATTAAGGGGGCTGTCGTGGCACAGTCGAAGCTGAGCGATTCTCGTCACTATAAACTTTGGGGGGTTTCTGGAGGTAAAACTTTGCCGAGAAACTTTTTCCGTTAAGCTTTTAGTGGGTGGGGGGGGGGGATGTAATGTGAGTTCTTTGCAAAATCCAACTCGACGCTGCCAGCTTGATCAGAAGTCTGTGTAAAAAGTTTCCTTTGTTGAGTACGGCCAGTTCGTACAAATTTTGAAGCCACAGCAAATGCAGGTTGGCTTGAGTGAGGTAAATTTTCATTTGCCTACACCAGTTCTGCTCGTTAGTCTCGTCTCTGAAGGAAGTTTTCCTCATTATTTTGTAGGCGCCATGAGGTATTGACAAAGCATCCTAGCTTAGGATAGTAGAGCTTAGCTACCTCAAACTTGATTGGCGGCATACTTGTGTCAAGGTGGACAAAATAACGTGGGGTAGAAATGGGAATTTTGAGTGCATTCTTCAACATTTGTTGCACATTTCTCAAAGTATCGCAATGTAGTGAAACCCAGATTTCAACGCGGTAGAGTGTAATAGAGTGCGGGATGGACTATAGCAGCTTCTTGATTGTTTCCAAGTGAAAATAGCAAGGCAATTTTATGGATGACCTCAATGTAGCTGCAGCTGCATGTCCTTGATTATTGATTGCTTGTTCTGCGTGTTTTGCAAACTTTCCAGTTGAGCAGAACGTGACGCCAAAGCAACTGTATTTGTTTGTCGAGTTTTGGGATTCTACCACTCTTCGAAAAAACAACGACCTTGTTAACTTCCAGTATCTTGGACTTGAAAAAGTTAGAAGCTAGAGCGATCCTTATTTGGGACGACTCTTTCGAACCGGCAACAATTAACAGGTCACCTTCATAAAGGAGGTGGTGTATAATTTCGTTGGCGAGTTACAGGCCGCCATGTGGGAGCTTTTCGCATGAGTCCGATAGTCCTCAGATGTACAGGTTGAAAAACGCAGGGGTGGCAGTCTCCTCTTGGAAAACTCTTTTAGAAATTGGAAAAGTATCGCTTTCCCACTGAGGTGTGCAGACTTTCGCCGTTGCATGATAGTAAAGTGACTGCAAGATGCAAATGAACTCAAGCGACACTCGGCAGCTGGTTATGGTATTCCAAAGCAAATTGTGATGCGTCGAGTCGAACGCTTGCTTTATGTGAACAAAACAAAGATACAGTTTTTGTACTCGCCTTAATATTTTCTGGATCAAGGCGTTGAGGGTGAACATTTGGCAAGTTGTGGACTTCCCTGCTTTAATGCCAGCCTAGAAGTTTTAGATTTTGTTGTGCTCGCGTGTCCAGTGTGAGATTCGGTTCGTCAGTATGCAGGAATATTTTAGTGACCGTGTTTAGGAGAATAAAAGAGCTTACTCAAAATGTTTTTAACCTATTATTTTATATAAATTTTTTAAATTTTTTATTTAACTACAAAGGTATTATTTACAATTTTTTCTACCGTAAACTGCTTGTAAGATATTAAGCGACATGAAAGCAAAAAATGCTTGTTTAGAAATTATTACTGACTATAGGTATTTGTGTTGTTTACCTAGCAATTCTGTAAAACTAACATAAAAAAAAGAGTTTTGAGACACTTCTTTTCCATCCAGTGCAGTGTTCTAAAATATTATTTTATTTTAGGGGAGATACGAAGCAAGCTGGTACAATTCATCATTCCATACTGACACTACTCGTATGCTTTTTCAATTTGGTGGAGTAGATATTAACTTTGAATTTGCAGAGTACTTCCGCTTGAGTAACCAACAATTACTGGACTGAAACAAGGATTTATCCCAACCATTGGATTTCGTATGGATGCAAAATGAAATTAAAAAAAAACTCAATGACTCAAATTTTTTTTACTAATATCTATAGCAATTAAGTACGGAATCAAACAGTTTAAATTTAGAATCACTTTAATAACATATCAAATACTAATAATTGATAAACGATACATAAAAGGCTCTTCAATAACCACTTACCAAAATACTATAATTTTATATGACATTTTACATTTATAATATTAACAAAGAATTTTGTAATAAAGCCAGTTTAAAGCACATAAATATAGTATGCGTGACTTTTTTGCGTGAGACAATGTTGTGTTCAGATTTTGACCATCCTACAATCACAGCATCTTAATAAGGTAAAGCAATTAGCGAATAAAATAGATTCATAACCAGAGTTACAACACAGGTTGCAGTGAAGAGTTGTTATCTGACATGTACTAGAATACCTATACTATAAAATCGTTTGTCACAAAAGTGTTCGATGCGTCTATAAGCCGCTCGAGCATTGCGCGCCCTATTTTAATCAAAAATTAAGTTGGTGCATGGCAAAATTCCGGGCAAAAAGTACTCATGTTTTTGTAGGTTTAAATATCAAAAGTTGGTAATTTCAACATCATTATTGTAGAAATTCATACTTTCTTCTAGAGCTACAGCCTCTTCAAAATAAGAAGAGCTGGAAACTTGTGTGGATTTGGGTCAAACCTCACCGTACTTCCGGTTTTCCAAGTGACATGTTGAATTTAGATACTTTCAACGAATATTATTCTATGATGGCATGTCCTATACTACAAGGAGGTTTACAAATAATTACTGTGTGAGGACTTGGTGCGGAAATGCCAGAAAAAAGAAGGCCACCAGTGGGATTCGAACCCACATCTTCTCCTATCCGGGGAGACGCTCTTTCAACATTGAGCTACCGGGCCAATGTGGCATTTCCTAACTAGGAATGGTGTAGTTGTAGGAGTGAGACACGAGCCACTTCGTACACGCTCTACACCTTACAACTGTTCTAAGATTTCGGCTAGTGGTCAACTGAAGTAGAGGTCACATGTCATAGAGGTCATCGATTGTTGTTGAACTGATCAGCATAGTCATCACATGTAAATGAGATGGGGATTACTAATATGAATTCCCCATATAGCCCGTTACGAGGAGGTTAAGGAAAAGTGTCGATGTAGGTGGTGGGTTAAGACAATTAATTGGCGTTTTGTATTTTTGTAGTTTTGCTATATGGTTCAATTCCGAAATTATTAAATAATTAGTTTTCAGAAATAATCAAGATGGGAACCAGTTGTCATTAGCAGAGGTCACGAATAATACAATTGATTATTGATCAGCATTGTCATAAAATGTACATGAGATATAGTATGTCACATAGTCCATTACGGGGAGGTTTACAATAGGGATTCAAGATGGTGACTAGTGGTTACTGGACTTAGAGTTCAGTAATCATATGTGTCATCGATGATCTTGACATTTCCTTCATTAGAAAGCGGTTACTAAAATGAATCTCTCATATAGGTCATTTACAGAAAAGGTTTCATATAATTAAGTATTCAAGATGGAGACTAGTGGTAGCCGGAAGTAGAGGTCACTTACGTAGGGGTTGGGATAGTTAAGTTAATTAAGATAAGATTTTTTGAACAGGGCGATCACTGTGAGCTCAGATACAAGCTTTTAGATGCGATTCAGCAATTTTAGTTTTGACATTTGAAATTCCAGTTTTGCCACTACAATATGTAGTTTCGCCATGAGTTTTGCAATTGTACTAAAGTTGAGCGTAACTTGCCTTCTACTACTATAACTAAGAGCATTCCCTTCGTCAACACGAGGCACGACTACGATACTTTTTTTTTGCAATTTAAACCTAAATTACAAATGGGGATCTTTGTCAGCAAAAGAGGAGTCCTGTTTTGTAAAATTCTAAATTCTAAGTCGGAATTCACGCCATACTGAATTAATTGAGCATTACCTTTAACTCAATGCCTCAATTTTACCTAACCGAATATAACGAAATGAAACAAAAAATTTTTGAGTAACCTAAAGTGTACTAGCAATTGTCAATCTGACCAGCCGCGCGCAGGAGTGAAATTCGCAAAAATACCCAAAGAAAAGGGGAGACCCTTGAACACGAATTACGTTTTTAAAGTTAACCAAATTTTGCTAAATAATTACTCCAATCAAAAATATCGTCATTAGCATCAAATAAAGATCAATTATTTCAGCTTGAAATATCAAGGAATTCCAGCGATTTCCGTAGCAACGTGTGCCTATGATTTAGTTTCCCTTTTAATCAACGACGTCTGTAGCTACAAAAACAAAGTGCTTTTTAGTGTTACGCGCGCACGAACGTACAGCTTGAAACACGGATATTACTAGGGTGAATTTACTTCCTCTAATTATCATATTAAGCAAAATTTTGACTATCAAATCAGTTATTGATATTTGTTGTGACATTTGTTTTCGAAAAAAAAATGCAAATCAATCTTCTATAAATTGCTTTCTATTCTGTTGGGTGGAATTATTTTATTTCAAACTAAAAACCCAAGTTAAAATTAAGGCGTCATCGAAGGCTTTGTTATTAGTTTTAAGCATGTATGTGGTAAAATACTATTTGACTTCAAAACCGTTGTTCTTTATAAGCTCCTTCATAAATTTGGCAGAGTCTTTTGGAATCCTTGGTAGGTTTGGGTCAGAGAAGTTCACATAATGAAGTCCATACTGCTCCCTGTCGGTGCCAAAATATGTTCCTTATTTTTATATCGTGTTTTCTTATAAAAAATTAATGCTTACGCGTATCCAGCTTGAAACTCAAAGTCATCCATTAGGCTCCATACAGTGTATCCGATGATATTGCATCCATCCAGAAGCATAGCTTGCAGAAGATTGTTAATGTATTTCTTCAAATAGTTAACACGTTTGCTATCATGTAGACCTTCCGATGGTTTTTCACTTCTTCCATTTTCTACATCAATACGCAATTATTATAAGTCCAGGTAAGCATTATATAACTAATTAAACCATGCTAGAACGGTCATTTAAGTAACGGAAATAGGAGGTATAACACACAGAAAAAATTTGACATTAGGAAATTATAAAGTTATTAGAATAAAAAATAATTTTGGGTGTAAAGGAAGCTTTTCGATTTCTTTCTAGAAACAATGTCAATAATTCTGTTATTGCAAAATTAAGGTTTCAACTTTCTGTGTCACTTTGATGACAGGGGGTCATTCCGGATTGAAGGGGTTTCCAGAATTATCGAAACCAGCTTAGCATTTTGTTAAAATCAAAAATACTTTTCGGAAGGTCATTTTGAATTCATGGGGTCATTTAAAGGTAAACTTGGGATCTGCTGGGGTCTTCGCAACCCTTATAACTTTATGCATCTTGCAAAAGTAGGATTTTACCTTCAAATGTTTTTTGGGTAAAATTAGGGGCCACGGAGAAAGGAACGTATATCTGAAAACCGATTTGAGATATTTTCAGTAGTTTCTGAGATAATCGTGATACTTAGACGGACTATAATTTTGTCCATAGTTAATCGTTTAGAAGAAACTAATAGCATCTATTGGCAAAACTATTTGAGCACAAATCCAATAAATTTTTTTTGTTAATAAAAAAGTATTTACTATTGTAATTGTAATTTGCTAAGCCAATGAGAGGCTGTGTGTGTAACAAAGGGAGGGTAATAGGAGTTTGGAGTTATCGGTGTTGATTCTAGAGAGAATTTTCTAAACAATGAACGGAAATACGCATGTGCCACCAACCAAATCTGAAAATCCTTAAAAGAAACTTTTTTTTGTCTTATAAAACTCACCTGCACGGTGAGATTTTTAATTAGTTTTTTATTAATAGCACTTTTTTGCTATTAATAATTTTAAAAAGGTAGCCCGTCCTAGGACATGAGGATAATTAAATTAAAATTAAGATACTTCTGTCTTAGGACGGTTTTATTAGGCTTGTAATATAATCATAGATTAGTACTCTATAGTGCTTGAAAATATTCAATCAAAAATTCGGCTTACCTGTGCCTAAAACCATTGGATTGTTGTATGTTTTCTTGATCCATTTGAAGAGCCGCCGATAGCCCCCTTACCAAATTAAGTTTAATAAAGTATACTGAATAACAAATTGTCATAAATAAGTAAATAATCAAAAAAACAAATAAGTGAACATGAATTTAGTATTATTATTTAGAAAGCGAGAGATTACATGGAACTGTGGTGAACCACCGACTTGCTGTTTTTTCCCAGTTTTTGTCTTTGTAAAAACTAATATCACGGTCTCCGGTCCATCCTGGTTTTGTCCTATGTTTATATTTTGTAATCCCTGCAGAAGGAAAATTTTCAATTTGTTTACTAAAATTTATTAAAGCACAGTCAAGCATTTGAAAATTTATTTTTTGTATGTTACAAGATGTGTAGTGATTCAAGGCAAAGAAGTCATAAGAACCTAAAAAATAAACAATTTGTTTGTCAAAGTATTTAGCAAATTAAGCCTGTGCTTTTGTAGTTTTACTAGGTATCTTGTATTGTTCTCTTTGTACGAATTCTCGACTTTGAGAATTCTAAAAATGGAGGTTGAGGAATATACCAAAAATAAGAATTGCTGGAAATCGCTGAACCCGACTGTTGGGTGTTCTAATCTCTTAATTTCATTGACTAGAGAGGTATTTGAACAAATTTCTAGAGAAAATCAACAAATATTTTAGGAAAGTGAACAAATATCTAAACCAAATCGGTTTTAGAAAAGGCGAGTTAAGAGGTCAGTTTGGAGATGTTCACTTTAAGCAGCGCCTAACTGAAGTTAACAACACAAAAACTTAAAAAAAAAAATTTAGAAAAATTCGTATTTTTCAACTAACCACACTTTGAAAATGTGGTTAGAAAGACCGGCGCTAGATGGCGCGGTTAACTACAACTAATGAGAATTGACAAAAACAACCGAACGACGTTGCAAATAATTTATGTTGGAAAGTTGGGTAATGGGTAATCACAATAAATACTCTAAGAAGGGATGAGTCTGTACATTATTTACCTTTAAGGGCTTTACTTTCCTCCTGAGTAAATGTTGGTAGCCTTGAACGTTTGAGTCCTTCCTCTTTGCTTTTCCTGTCAATATACTCACGCATCACCTTCGGATAGTTCCCAAAAACAATAGGATTTGCAATCCAGCCAAACTGAAACAATATTTTTAAACGCTTGGTTTGTTAAGGCTTCCTGTATTTTAGCATTAAATTTTATAGATATGACATTTAGAATTTATGTTTAAATTCAAGTCATCTATACAAAATATTTTTTACATTAAACATTGTGGGCGGGTTTTTGTTTTTGTTTTGTTTTATCAAATAACAATCAAATATATGTTCCCTTCTACTTTAAAAAACGTTCGCTTGACGAAATTCGAAGAACAAGATTTAAAGAAAACCAAATTAGCACGAATAAAGTTAACCTAGAAAATTATAACTTTAAGTGAGAAAAGCAATTAATAGGTAAGTACTATTCTTTTGCCGCATTTTCGCACTTCAAATTCCAATCGAAGTGTCATGAATATGAACTTTTATGAAAATAGGAGTAACGTGTTTGGCTTAATAGAATCGCCATTGAAACAAAAATAAATAAGCCTTGCTAAACGGTCAACCAGTAGCGGAAGTAGGAAACTAGAAAAATATTAAGATTAGACTAGAAAATAGAAGTCTTGCTCTTTGGAAGTCAATAGGCCATTTCCAAATATACAAGGCGTTTTAGGTCATCATTATCATCATTACTTTTTGTTTCATGCAAAACTAGATTCTGACCTTGTAAGGTCATTTTGAAGGCAAGGGGTCATTTCCGGGTGAAGGGGGCTCTACGATCATCGGGACTATCATAACTTTTCGTTTCATGCAAAACTAGAGTTTGACCTTGAAATGTCATTTTGAGGTCAACGGGTTATTTCCGGGTGAAGAGGGGCTCTCCGATTATCGGGACCATCATAACTCTTCGTTTCATGCAAAACTAGAGTTTGACCTTGAAAGGTCATTTGGAGGTCAAATAAGGGTCATTTGGGAGTCATGGGTGGGTCACCGAGAAAAGTGTCTTTTGTAGGGGTCATTTTTTTATGTTGTCTAGAATGATATCCCTTAACCTTGACCATTGACCCCCAGGTCACTACCGGTCAAACAAAAACAAATTTGAACTGCGCCGGAACCTTAGAAACACATCACCGAAAGCAGATTTGAGATGTAATCAGTAGTTCCTGAGATACACGTGTGGCTCGGACGCACAGAAAAACGGACGGACAGAAATAACAAAAATGAAAGTAGCTTTCAGCTTCGCTTCCGCTACTAATAAAGGAATTTTTTTTGTTGCTCTTTGACGTTCGCCTATAGGCTTGGCCAATGTTTGCGTGCGCTAATGAGGGGTCAAGAGAAGTTCCGAGGACTGAAGCTAATGGACTTTCTCTATAGCAATAAACGTGAGGTTGACCACCGAGGAGCCTCTTGCTTAGGCAGAGGCTGACCACCACCTTACGCATACCGACCCATGTTCAGCCTCCACGACTTTTCAGGCCTCCTTTCACCACAACTACACCACCACTTTTTTCTGTGCTAGTTACTGTGCTTGTGCCGGGATTAGATCTCGGCACCTATCTAAGTTATGGCAATAGTCCTAACTTCCGGACTACGGATCGTGGGCCGTGTATTTCAAATAAAGTAATACGTTTGAAAGGCGTTATTATTTATTTGGCTTAGTTCGCCAAATTGCAGAATTAAATTGCTTACAAATTTTTCAGTATGTGGCCTGTTTGTGTTTGTAGACATGTTTTGAAGGTACTTGGTTATCTAATTAATATTAAAATAAGGCTTAAAGCAAGTCGTCAATGAAGTAAACCAGCAATTTGAAACAATAATTAACTGACTTTCTCAAAACCTCGACGGTAAGGGACTTATAAACCATAAACTTGCTAAATTTAATGAAGTCTAAGGTCTTATTTCAAAGTTAAAATTAAGTTACAATCGAACAGTCAAAATGTGGGTCTAAACTGCATTTTTAATAATAAATCATCGCAGCTCTGAGCAGCAGTTTTTATTCTTGTCTACAGAGTTGCTGCCAACAAGAGGAAATACGTAATTAAATTTGGCAATTGATGAAACTATTAAAATTTTACTTATATTTTGCCAAATTTTTATAGTGGCTTCGCTGGCCACTGAACGTGGATTAGATTCCCCGAGCTGACACAGGATACGACAACTATTTGTGTTCCCCTTAAGGTATTGCCTTACCTCTGACTGTTTGTGTCCGTATCTTTGTGTTTGGCCTACACAGTCAAGAGATATGGGAATTACACGACAGTTTTCCGAAACGACTCGAGTTGTAATTCTAAAGACTACCCTCATCTGCATAGAGTCACCTGCGGTTATCAGACGAAAGCAACGTCAGGCTAATGTTCTCCCTTTGTGGAATAATTACAAAAAATTGTAGCTCCGAAATCGGATCAGATTTCGGAGTATTTCTTTAACTACCCCTACAACGTAGGATAACCATGAGTATGCCAACAATGCTTACGCACATTTACTTCTGGAAATTCTGTTGGTTCTCGTCCAAATTTGAGGCTTTTCGCCGATTAAATTTTTTTGCAGAGGAAAATGCCCGTTTGGAAGGAACAGCAAAATGTTTTGCAAATGCAAAATGCAAATTAAAGTTAATTGGGTTTCATTTTAGGAGAGTACAAATAACAGAAACCAGTAAAGTGCGTAACTTTGGAGTAACCATAAAATTTGACCTCCCTTGAATTTGCTTTCAATTAAAATTGACTAAACGAAAAAAACGCGTTGAGGTAGAACAATTTCTATAATTTTTGGATCATATTCTATGATTACAAGATAATTTTCAACGAGAATCAACAAATTAAAATAGTAAATGAAGTGATCTGCGTACAGTTGTACATTTTTACAAACAAAAAAGCCTGCTTTGAGTTCCCACCGAAACATACAAATAACAATCCGAAATTTGTTTCGGATTACCCATTCCAAAAAAATGAGTAAATCCGATACGAGATAAATCCGACTAAATCAGAAATATCGGATTGCCATTCCTAGTTTACGCGTTCATCAAATCTAACCTATTATTATTAAACTAAATATTTTACCTCAAATTGAAGCGCCCTTTCCGCTGCGTCAACATCTTCCGTTTTGTTGGTAGCAGGTTCATACCAGGGAGTGTACATGACAATAGACACGCGACCTTTTTGTGTCTGTTTAAACTTGTTCTTGTATATGGCGTAAGCCTTCGCATGAGCTCTCAACATATTATGAGCGCACGTGTAGGGCTTTGTCGCACCGTCCTTAACTCCAGGCGGCATCAGTCCTTCCTCGTAACCATAGCGACAAAAAATAGAAGGTTCGTTGAATGTAAGCCAACTCTTAACGCGGTCTCCGAAAGTTTCAAACAAGAACGAAGCGTAATCTGCATAGTAGTTTATCATAGTTTCATTCAACCATCCACCTTCCTTCTCAAAAGCAGACTATACACAAAGTAATTTATTGAAACAAAAATTATAGAATGGAATATGCAACGTATGTCAACCAAAGAACTTTGTTGTATAATTTACTTACAGGCGAGTCCCAGTGAAACATGGTAACAACTGCAAAATAAAAATATGTGTGAATACTGAAATAATCAATTCAGGGTTCAAGCTTTAGGTATTACTCTAAAAAAAACTAATATTAAATAATAATAAAAACATTGAGTTTGTTTATTGTTATTTTAAATGAACTTAAATTATCTATATGCTAAATCAGTTAAAGTAAACGTTAAATTTGAAAATTACAATTATCTTAACTAGTAACTTGCTTGGTTGGATATTGTTTTTCATCAGAAGGTCAAATACACTGTTGTAGTATTTAATTCCAGCTTGATTCTTGTTTGTAATTCGGCCATTCGGAAGCAATCGCGACCACGAGACAGAGAGACGGTAAGAATTAAACTTAAGCGAAAACAAAACATATTTAATACGTCGAAAAACGTTGACAAAAATGCAATAAAAAACATTTCAATAAATTAAACAAAAGAGTTTTACGCCAACATTCTTGAGTATTTGAACGTCGAGTGGATACTTCTTGTAAGAATCACATGCAACGTTTCCATTAGAGCGGTCTTTTATTGGACTTGGTTTCTTACGCACAAAATCGTCCCAAATGCTCCTGCCCTTCCCATCCACATTCCAGGCACCTAAGCAAGATTCGTAATCAAAACAACGCACTAAAATAATTAGAAATTAATGCAACCGATTCCAATTAAGCCACTTGATTTGATGCAAACTTGTTTCAAGAATCAAACACTACTTTATGCGTCAATTTATTATACTTTATTAGTATATATTTTTTTAGTTCAGCTCAAGGTTGCTTTGCAACTTGGTACATAATGATAGTAAGAGGTTGCATAATTAAGTTGTTTCAGAAGTTGCAATTAGTAAAGTTGCTCGATTTCTTGCAATTGCTCCATTGATATGCAATTCATTCAATTTTTAAACGCTTACCGAAAGTTGTTGCAAAACACAAAGACATAGGTTAAGCATATGGTCATGAACAGTTGGCCGACCATTATATTATAAATTATTCAAAGAATCAACCGAAGCCTTATAAAATATTAAAGCTTACCTTCAACCTGGTAGGCAGACTGTAAATCACACAAAGTTAAAAAATCAAATCAAGTAGAAATCCCAGGGAATTTTTTATAGTATGATAATTGCATGTTAATAATTTGTAATTTCTTCTCAATATACTAACGCTGGCTGCAGCCCACATGAATCCTTCTGGAAATGATTTGTTTATAAATGACTGATCAGATTCCTTGTTAGTAGGATACGACTTCGTCATTGGCTGCTCATCCGCCGTGGTGTTGCTTTCCATGGGGTATTGGCTCCATGTTACATGGAAACAGGTAATTGACGCCAAAATGCAACGCAGTATCATGCTAAGAAACACCGATTCTGTTCTACTTATTCTACTTAGATTTAATTTCGGTGAATAAAATTTGAACTTATTTTTTGATAAAGGTATTCTCTATTTGATGCTCAAAGTTTCTTAACAAAAGAAAGAATCAGACGAGGGTTCTCAAAACTTTGCAAAATATAAATTTGCATAATAGGTTAACTATTAATTTAACCCTTGAAACTGTCAGTAGGAACAAAGAGAATTTTCATTAAACTAAAATCATAAGCTTTTTTCTGAGGAATAATTTCATATACCCTTACATCAATCGACGTAATCAAATCGATAGAAAAAATTTCCAAAAATTGCCTTGCATTTTCTTTAGTTTTATATTGCCGCTAAATTTTTGTTTGTCTTTAATACTGAAATGGAGACCAAATAATCACCATTTTGATGGGTCTTCCAATTTCCAAAATTAGACATTTTTGGGAAAATAATTTAGAACGGCTTTATTGAGTATATGTTTTTTTTAAGATTCATTTTAAATTTCCATTTCAAATTTTAATGTTTAATAAAAATAGGACTTTTCAAAAGCAATATTTATTCGCCTTCCTGTTTTCATTTATTTTATTCTGCAAAAGCCAAAGTGGGCTACAGCTCCCTTTAAAGACTATCTTTTGAATTGTGATGGTAATCTTATTATTTTGCTGAAAAACCAAAATTACCGTTAAGAACCAATTAGTTCGTAATTATTTTGTGATCTTTCCCATTAGAAAAAATGATATTTTTGAGTACATGTGGACTCTCCAAATGGTCTCAAGAAGTTTGACAGAGTTTGGCATTCAAAAGAATTTATTGGAGCAAAAATTTCGAACAAAAGTGTAATTGATTTGTGACTTTTATGAGTATTTACAAGCTAAAAAATCTAAGGTATAGAACAATAAGAGTACTTAACGTATAACTAGGTTATACTAAAAAAAAACTTATAATCAAAGTAATATACGCTAATGACAGATGTTAATAGACTTACTTCCTAGAGGAAACATTGTCAGGTTCAGAACTAGTTACTTTTCTAGTACAAGTCTTCATTTTCGACTGCTTAATGGAGTATCTTATATATTCGACAAAAGCTATATCATACACATACTCCGCAAGATTGGGACAAGCGGGTGTGATCACTGTGAAGAAGACCCACTTCAGAAACAGCAGCATTTCCAGTTGTCGCTGCTATCATTTTCCCTCGTCGCCTAAACCATCCAAAAATGGCCCAGCCAGGAGGCAAAAAGGTTTGTCGTGAGCCACATCCTGTCCCTAAAGACATCGCGGCGGCCGCCAACATAGTTCGTGAGCTTAGCGACGTGAGCTATGTTTAGTCCAGTGAATTGGTCTTGTCCTGACCACAATGCTAACGATTCCATGCCACGATAGCGTTGACGCGACATTAGTTGTTACTTGTATTTTTACATATTTGCAGGCGTATGTCTGGTCATCTTGCCCTACCAGTTCTGTTAGCGGTTACGATACAAAAGTCTATTTGAACTTGTGCTTTGAAGCACATTTACAAATTGAATTTTAGTAGTTGGACTTGGTAAGTCAGTTTTGAGTCATTCAAAGTTTGCCTTGTTCCGGCTACTGTTTCAATGTTTTGGGCCTTTAGCCAAGAGCTGAGCCACGGTCGAAGCTGAATTCGACTCCCGGCTCACGAAAACTTGAGTTGCCGAGTCGGAGCCGAAATATTGTTCTCCGTAATAAGACTGATTTATCGGAGGATATGACGTATTAAGTGTCGAATATCGGAATTGCCAAGCTTCTGTTGGTTGTCATTTTAAGTTTTGTTAAAAAAAACTCAAAATCTCGCAAAATAAAGTAGGAAGTTTTAATAATCAGCCAAGCCCGTCTTAAGACGGAGGATCTTTGAGTGATACAAATATTAAATTCCTAGGCATTAAATGTCAATTCTAATTTGAGGTTTATCAGAAACATTTTTAAATCTATATAAAGCCTTGAGATCCAAGGTCGGGCTTGTTGGCCTAGTGTTAATATATTCGTTCTAACTATTTACTGTATTGACTAGTTCTAATTAGACTATTTCTAATTTACTATTATGGTAAAAATGCCTAGTCTAAGAAATATGAGTATACGCAGATCTATTTTTATATCCTGCAACTCAAATTAACCCACATAAAAACGTATATTATTAATACTTTCTTGTCTTCAAGCTGCTACTTCAGTAGTGCATAATGGACTATTAATTTTATTTGAATGTGGAAAATGTACAAGTAGCCAGTACGTACTACATTTGACCCCGAAATTTTTGATTTTATTTTAAACTATATAATTTTACTGTTGTTGCTCGTTTAATTTTTATTTACACTTCACGGTTTCTGAAAACAATTTGAAATTGCTAAAAATGGTCTTGGCAACATTTAAGGGGTTTCTCCTTTGGCTGGACCTCACTGTATAACAATTATTAGTAGTAAAGAGGAAAATTTATTTGACTTTAAACCCGTTGTTTCTAATTAACTTCTTCATGTATTTGGCAGAGTTTTTCGGAATTCTCCGAAGGTTTGGATCGGAGAAGTTTACATAGTGCAGCCCATAAGGCAAACTTGCAGTGCAACAAGAAACGTCAAAGTTTAATATTTTTTGTTAATTTTGAGGGCTACTCCAATATTTGATAACTCACGCGTATCCATCCCCAAATTCAAAGTCATCCATTAGGCTCCATACAGTGTATCCAATGATATTGCATCCATCCAAAAGAATAGCTTGCAGAAGATGGTTAATGTACCTTTTTAAATAACTAACACGCTTGCAATCCTTTAAGCCCTCCGATGACTTTCCGTTCCTCCCATTTTCTACGTGAATAGATAATTACTGAATTAAGCATGTGTCATAAAAGTAAAAAAATAAACTTATAAATAATATTACATTTGAATGATATAATTACATATACTAATAAACCGTGGTAAAACGGTCAACCAGTAGCGGAAGTAGGAAACTGGTCATTTTGAGGTCAAAGGATTATTTCCGAGTGAAAGGGGACTCTACGATTATCAGGATCATGATAACTTTTCTATTCATGCAAAATTAGGATTTGACCTTGAACGGTCGTTTTGAGGTCAAGGGGTCATTTTCGAGTAAAAAAGGACTCTACAGGCATCCGGACCATCATAACTTTCCGTTTTATGCAAAACTATTGTTTGACCTTGAAAGGTCATTTTGAGGTCAAGGGGTCATTTCCGGGTGAAAGGAGGCCCTGCGATCATTGGGACCATCATAATTTTTCGTTTCATGCAAAACTAGAGTTTGACCTTGAAAGGTCATTTCGAGGTCAAGGGGTCAAGGGGGTCACGAGGGTCATCGAAAACTTCATAACTTCTCGTTTCA
>VYYI01001351.1:0-20220 GCA_021029175.1 Bilobella aurantiaca
GGGAAATGGTAAGTAAATCGTGATATATTTATCAGACAAAGCCATCGAATCCAGTTTTTTATGCCTAATTATTTTTTAACATCAGCTGATTTACAATCAAAACATTAAATCACCAATTAATTTTGACACACAGGACTTTCAAGCTTTCTAAGGAGAAGAATCAGCCGCTGATTCTAACTGCAACGTACAAGTACGAAACCCCCACAGCAGACCCGAAGAAGATCTCGTTCGATATGAGTGTAACTGCATTCGTTGAGGATGCCTCTGTCGAGCTACCTCTCCAAATATCAGCCAGCAGTGAGCTGACAGGACAGCGTCAGGATTACCGGCCCGGCGTCAGCTACCAGTATGTCTTTGATTTCATCCACAAGTTCAAATGGGCCGACTTCTCCGCGCAAGTCCAATCCATTGTTGACTCGAGCGGGACCCCATTCGGCTACCAAGATGTGGATCTTCAATTCTTCATCACTGGTTACATTCCCAAAGACACTGAGTCAACGAGCATAAGCTGTCAGGCATCCCTAAGTCCTGAAGCTGCCAGTAGTAATGGGCCGCCTGAAGATTCTAATGAAATTGCGTCCCCTCCTGTGCGGAACAAGCGGTTCTTCAACCCGCCATTCTTGAGCCACATGGGCGTCGCCATGAAGGAAGACAAGTATACGGACTTGACTATCAAGACCGGCGAGGATGAGTTCCCCGCTCATAAAGTCATCCTTGCAAGTATGCTAAATGAAAAGGAACAGAAAGCATTATATCATTAATTATAATTGTGCGAAATTGTCCTTGTTTGTTTCCGACAGACAGCAGCCCCGTCTTTGCCAGCATGATTTTTAACCTGACATTCGAGAAGAACGAGAGCCTCATCGATCTCGGGGATGATTTAGGAGCGGATGTGGTGGAGGAACTGATCCGGTACATGTACACAGGGAAAGTGGAGGCCATCGAGGAGATTGCTGAGCGGCTGGTGGCGGCGGCGGACAAGTACGAGCTGCCGAACCTGAAATCACTGTGCGAATCTGTTTTGATTCAGCAAGTCCGCATGGAAAATGCCATCCAAATGTACACTCTTGGCGATGAGGTCAAGTCTATCAAGTTGAAGCGGAGGGCTTTTGCCGTGATGAAAACGTAAGTTTCACATTTGTTTGGATCAAAACAAAAACAACTGAGAGTTGTTTGTATTTTGAGCACTTGCTAAGCCATTGGTTTTTACTCCTCTGTCCTCTCACAGGAACAAGTCCAAGATTGCTTCACAGTCTGAAGAGTTTCGTAAACTGAGCGTACACTACCCCAACCTCATGTTTGAATTATTTTTGTCTTGAAATGTGAAACTCAATTGCTGTTATTCGGCGGGGAGGGATTCCTGATGATGTATTGTATACACAATTATTTTAAGCGAGACTTACTTTTATTTTTCATCTGCGCAGAATAGTGAAATTTGATTTCCAATTTCCTTGAAATTTGCCGTTTTCTATTAATTATGAATCCTAAATGATTATTTTAAACTGTAGGATTCAAGTTAACATTTTCGCAGGACTTGTATGCTTGCGTGGATTTTGTTACAGTTGTACTTTTACAGTTCATGAATTGCGCTGTACGCCATGTTCGCGTTTAGTTTGCCGGCCTGTACTAAAATGTTATTACCACTTTTCAGTTGTCATTTGATATTCCCTAAAAGCTACTTTCGTACTATCTTAATAAAGTCTGACACCTTCTGCTGCGTAATATATTTTCAGAGCCAACGTAGAATTTTGAAATGTGACATTGTAACCTATCTCAATGAGGTGCTCATGACTTTTGATAGACGTTTGATCAGATTGCAGTTGATGTTGATTTTTTACACGTTTTTTTCTAAGCTGAGCTTCAGTTTCAAACCGTTACGGATCTCCTGCAAGGAGATCTGTAAGCGCCAGTTTACGACTTAAGTATCATTTGCTCGAGCAGCTTGGCACTCCATAGGATATCATTCCCAGTAATGTCACTCAAACCTTCTTTACTACATGAGAACTAGAGTGAAAATTCGAAAATGATAACATCCCTCCGAGCTGACTTGATACAAGAAATTGAGGAGAGATTCGGCGGATGGAAAAAAACAGGATATCCATAAGTTACTGTACGTGTGGAATTGGTGTGAGAAAAAGTGAAGTTGTTTCTCAGCCACGAAGTTCAAGGTGGTAGTAGTGGTAAACAAATGATGACAAAAACATGAGAACAGCGGTGTGAGATGCTTCACAGTTGTAACCGTACTCGGCTGACCTATACATGAGAGCATTGGTGTCTGAAGGAGTGGACCGCACATTGGATTTTGTATAAAATCATTCCGCCTGCTGCATTTTCACTTTCAGTTAGTGACAACGACCTGAAGTGCAACGTGCTTCCGTGCACGATCCCAAGGACATCAGCTACTGTTATTATTCCTGCTGTGCTGAGCCTTGTCCTGCTGGCGGTGACCGTGAACTTGGTGGCTAGCTACTACGGTTTGTGCATGCATTTATAGGAGCACTGAAAAATCGGAAATGGAGTTTAAAGTGGGGCTAGTGATATTCATCCCCATTATTTTCGGGGGTGTAGCCGTATTTTTCACTGATGTTACTTCAGCCAGAGCAACCAGGCCGTGGTGTCAAGTGCCTCAACGGAAACACTGGAGATTTCCTCCGCCGCCACCACCACCAGTATCTCACCGGAAACCATTCTCGTATATACCGGCCCCACAGAATCGGGTTCTCCCAGGAAGGCCTCATGTGGCGCTGTACCAACATGAAAATCATAAAGGTTTGTGCCATTATTTTCTGGTGGATTTTTGCGGCTTCTAGTGTAGGGTTAGTGAGCGTTCACCGGGGAATGTAAAGAAAGGTAAATTCAGTGTCAGTTAATAGCTTGTAGTTTTTTTTATTTTTGTGATGAGGAGCTGCTGTGGTTTGATGATGGCTAATGCAAAGTGCGCTTTTATGAGAATACGTGCAGGTCATGTCCGCGATATCGCCATAAAAGGCGAATTTTATTTATTTATTAATTCAATAATTCTTATTTAACAATCCATTCGTTTTATTTTATTCAAATTCGGCTTTTAAAACTAACGCACGTGTTACAGGAAAAACGATTCTATAGTAGGCAGTTTAAAATCTTTCAAAAGTTTGTATTTCACTCCCACTTCACCGCTGAGCTGTTAATGAGACTTAATAGAGTAGGCATCAGAGTTGAGACATCAATTTCTTCTCATAAAAGTGTCATAACGAACGGCAATTCCTTGACTACGAATACTCATTAGTACGCCACATTGAACCTGAGCAAAGCTAGGCAACTCATTATAATTCAACCGCCATTGATCCTCCGCAGGTTTCAAGTATGAACAGTTTGTGGGGAACCGTTGCTACAATTTACCCAACGCCATAAATGACCAGGCCTCCTCGCTTGACACGCATGGTAGATGTGTCATGGTGTGCCGTGATCGGGACTGCTCATTTTGCAAGAAAATGAAACCCGGCTCCCGGGGTCACTTCAAGCTCAGCGAAATTGGGATGGACGACGTGATCACATCAATCAAACCATGTGACCAAGTTTATGAACTATAACAGAATCTACCTCATCTTGCTGTTATTTCCTAGTATTTATTTTTTACACCAAAGAATTGTTGCTGTTATCCATACTGGGTTATGGAATCTTCCAAATAAAAATTAAAGTTACACCACCGAAATACTTAAAAGTTCTCCTCTTGTTACAGCACACTGACCCCGCCTTGGACAAGGATTCCCGATCTTATATACACTTTCAATCCTGATAAAATCTTCATCCACACAGGCTCTTGAACCCTCAAGCGAAGGGCGAGGGAAGTGTACAAATGGAGAGTGTTTGTGTACGGCCAAACACTTTTTACTCTCACCCAGTAAGTTTCACTTTGAGGATTTTTTTCCGTTTTCATTCCCATTCCAACTTCCGGTCGAAACTGAGAGGAAACTACCTCTGCACTGGCCGCGTAAACAACAGCAGCAGTAATGATATCATATTTTGACACTTGTGGTATCTCTACAATATCTCTCGCCAGTAAGGACTTGAAAGTTGGTCTCCAGTTACCTCAGCAATGATGCCTGCAGAGGTGGGTGAAATCCCCAAAGTTTCTCTATATGAAGCGAAAGCAAAACTTTCATTATCACCACCTTCTGTGAGTGATGGCTAATGAGAGCTCCATCAATCACTCTGAGGAAAGGTCTCCATATTTTTTGTACAAGAAACGTTACGTCAAATTGGCAAGCGACGCTTCCCAATTTCATTTTAATTTCGTAATCGCTTCATCAGTTACATTCTCATTCACTTGCTTTGTTCATAGTGTCAAGACAATACTTTTTGATCATGAAATCAAATTTATTTAACAAGCAAAGACTAATTGATTGTGGAAAGTTCTCCTAGTTAATGCACGTACCCTTTGAAAGTTATAATGAAAATCGGACACTTTAACCATAATAATTATCAGGATAATCTCACAAGGTGCATAAGAAAATTGATTTTGAAAATTCAAAGTTTCTCCCGCAATGTGGGAATCAATATATGAATACAAACCCTTAAGAAACGCCATCAAGTCGATACGATCTCAAAAGACCATTAGAGCGAGCCATATTTTAACCAAGGGAATGGAATCGCTCAAATCCCACGCTCATTACACTGATTAATTTTCCGCCGGAAAGTGTAATTAATTTTGCAAAAGGACTCCTTCGAATGCATTCTCACACCAAGACCACGTTGTTTACTCCATCAGTTATTTTGATAGCTCTTCCATCAATTTACATTAATTCATGCGGACGTGTGACACATGTACATGATGTATAAGTTCAACTTGCCACGGAAACAAGATAGCTTCTGCTTAAGGCTAACAGTAACACTGCACTCTGACTGACCTACAAGTTGAAAGTGAAAACCTGTACCTGTAACCTGCACCGCCGGGAGCGTGACTCGAATTTTATTCTTCCCCATAAGCTCCACTATATTGAAATACACTGACTTAATCAAGCGTGCTAAGAAATTGTCCGCCTGTAATGATGATGGGTTGAACCCCCGTGCACGTCAACTACCACGAAACATAACCAGCCGGAACTACTGCTGCGTGCACTCTGTACTGTGCGAATGCGTTTCCTTCCTCAAAGGCAGACATTGGGGATATGGCGTTTATTTTCAACGACTAATCACCTGTACGTGGCCACGTGCCAAATGCTCCCAGTAGTTATCGCAGATTTGAGGCACCATCCTGAGCGGCAACGGGTTCGGCGTTTCATATATAATCCATGACGGCGAAGGCACTTCACAAATCAGTACGAAAGAATCTTTCGATGGCGATTTTTCCTATTCGAGATCTTCAACAAGCCTGTATTTTCACCCTCAAATCAGTTGTTACTGAGACTTACAGCCCTCAAGTCCAATTTGAGAGCCATGTGGAAAGAACAAAAATAAAAATCTCAGCCTTGTGAAATACTGCTTGTTGGAGCAGATGGTGTGAAGAACAAATTAAGTTTCCGTCAGACTATTGTTAGATATAAGCAGAGTTCGGTGGGGACTTTGGATTGGTCTGTCTTTTAAATACTTGCAATCATACTTGGACATCATGTCTTTCAGTATTCGAAACAGTACTTACAGCAAGTATTACTCCAGTATTTTACTAGTGATTTTACTGTGCGCCAGCTTGTGCAGTGGAGGCCCAGGGTACAAAAGTAGGTACAGAACCTATGATAATCCCTACATCACACTGTATGCCAACGAATATTATAAAGGTAAGTGATTTACTTTTTGAAATGTAAATGAAGGGTTTTTTTACTGTTGAGTTGTTGTACTTATTACGAGGTGTACATTCTGCACATGAAACATGAGTCATCAACATGTCAGTTCCAATCACGATATTCATGAGGAGGGGTATTATTAATCGTGTATAAAATATGGTGCCACGAACGTAGTCCTTCAGACAGATAAGGTCCAACTTGCTCCGACCAGCTGTTGCACCACCTAATCTTATGCCAAGGCTTGGTTTGAAGGCTCAAAAACTGTCTTATGTGTACTGCAGGTCTCATCCAAGCACGTGCTCCCTGTATATGTTGCACCGCTGATGATAACCTTAATAAAACCATTGCACTGCAATGTGCGATCCAATGCATGGGATGCTTGTGATAACAGAATAAATCTGTTTTTTGAACTTGTTTGTTTAGTTTTACGATACGATGCAATTGCTGTTTGTTTAGTTTTAATGACAGTGAAATGTGTCTGGAAAACTACGCGTGCATAGGTTAGTGTGTCAGGAACGTTCTCCTCCGCTGTAAGGTATTTGCAAGGAATAAAACGAAAGTTAGAGTGCGGTGGTGACGTGGTGATGGATTTGAAACTCTGCCGAAACGATGGCAAAAGTCGCTGAATGTGGATAATCGGAGGAAAATTTGCAGACGTCGTCAGTCATAAAACTCGTTTATTTTTGAAAACAGGGACTCAGCACGTAGAGTTCCTCAGAGGGGGATGCAAAAACTTGCCCGAGCAACACGATAATTGGGCTAGCTCCATCAACACTCACAAAAGGTAAGCCTGGGGGATTAGTAACAAAAAGCATGAAATGACTATACGTTCAATCGTACTTGTTCTGCATAGACCCAGTTTATGTCTTTCGTAGAGTATCAAACCAATATCTGATGCTCAAGTTCAACTTTCGTTTTCAGGTGCGTTGACGTCTGCGACCTGAGGGATTGCGAGGGTGACTGCGTCCGAATCTACCCAACACAGACGAGCAAGACGAATCCAAGCTTGAAGCTTGAACTACTTGGCATGAACGATCGAATCTCGTCTATCAAGAGTTGTTATACAGTCAACAAGAGGGGCTAAGTTTCTGAGTGACAAATAATATCACTTGTTTTATCGTTGTAAATCCCAGTTATAAATATATATATATAAATGTGGTAATGTTATTTTTCACAGTAAAATATAATTCCTTTTTCTACAACGACATTTTTTCAACATCTATTTGCTCAGCAAGTATAAACTCTGAGCACTAAAATTTGAGTGGATTTACTTACTTTTCACCTGGACTTGTCAACTCGTCTGACGCCTTTATGCATATAGTGGTTGATGGGGAAATACAACTCATCGTGCAAGCTCCCATGTTAAGCGAACTTTGTATCCATGAAGGAACGATGGATAGAACATTTATTCCGTTTACACCCAATTCAGGCGTCACTTTTATCATTTCTGGCTTCTAGACGACCTGTCAAGAGATTAATAATCTCCTTGTGACTATGAAGACTGAATAGAGTTGGAAGTTTGACTTTCCGAGCGCTCATCACCCGTGTCGCGAGCATGGAATTATCCTTCAGGTGCATTACACGTGTCACTCTATCACTGCACGCTGGTAGCAGCTTCACTGCACCACAAAGCTTCTTCCACAGCAGACAAAGTTTTTGCTGCAATTCTCCAAGTTCTATATTTTGGAGAATATCCTAGAACATTAAATTTCATCCCTTTCACAACCGCAAATCTAAAAATTCACTTTCCAATAGCAGATCAGACAAGGCAACACGGCATCAAATCATTGTCAAGTTGCATTCGAGGCGCGGGCTCAAAAATGAGCGCACGAACGAAATCTTCAGGTGAGTCCTGCCTCTTTCATTTGCTGGTGATAAGTTAATAGTAATAATGACAAGTTACTGAACTAAACTAAACTGCCAGCGCCAGCAGGTTTAATGGTAATCTCCGTAATGATTTTCGTGACCCGTCAACAGGATACCAGACGCTTCTTTCAAGTGGAAAATGGTTCGCACTAGTTGCACTGCTTGCCACGCTGACTGGGATGAGTTTGGCGGATGTCGTCCAAGAGAGTGCAACTTTGGAGGGCATCACGGACATTTCAAACCAAGAGATTGACATGGTCACTTGTCCTTCTTTAGACTCGAACACCGTGATTGACCAGACACCTGACTCCAGTAATGACTACATCCAGACAAGAGCGGAACTGGCCATGACAGCACTGAAAAGTGGAGATGTAAAACAGGCAAGCTACTACTTTGCCAAACTTGATGAGGTTCCTACAGCAACAGAAATCCTTCAGAGGATCATAAGCGACAACTACACCTCAGCTCAGTTTGAAGCCACGATGGAATTTGTAGCAAATGTCTTCAACTCATCCCTTCGGCTCCATGGCTACAGCGTGCTACTCGATAGTATACTAGGGGATGAGAACTTTTCAATTTCTCGTGGTGAACTCTTCCGATTGGCTCATCAGCTCAAGTCACAGGCACTCCTGTACCCTCCAGTGGAGTATCAAAATCTTACCAGCCGATTTTCCCAGGGTATAAAGGCAGTGGTGTTCGAACCATCGTTTACCATCAAAAACATTCATGACTCCTACGTTTTCCACTACAAGCAGCACCGAGATGATGAGCGAGCTTGGGCCTACACGGGTAAATGCAAGCATTGTGAGGAAGCTAAATTGATGGCCATTCCAAATCATAACTTCTCACTCTTCACCATAAAAAACGTCAAGTTAGCCAATGGCAAAAACTGCTTAGGAGTGAGCAATAACAAGGCTATCTTCTGGTTCCTGCAACACGAATACGACCAATTTTGTCAGACGGAAAACTGGCAGATCAGGTTCGTGGGGAAGACGCTCGCCAAAATCGTTTATCAGCCGCAGATAACAATGGATGCTATTTCTAATGATACATTGGCGGCAATGGAATCTGTTCGAAACTTTGGGCTCACCCGCGCAGGGTTCAACAAGAAGGTGGAAATGCAGTCCACGGCTTACTTGAATAGTAATCAAATTTGGTTGACCAATTGAGTTCCATTGGGTGGCGCTAACTAGATAGTCTAGAATAAACTGTTCAATATTTCTTTTCAAATAACTCGCTAAATATTAACTAGGTTCATTGGGACTGTTCTTCTAATCTTTATAGAATGCCGTGTACATGGTTAGTCTAAGAAGTGATGTTTCCAAAAATTAAATTCGTAATAATTCTTTCATTTATCCTACGAGGAACTAACTACAATTAATATATCAAATAAGTAACATGACCTTTTACAATATCCAAAAATATGTAACATGAATAAAATTTCACCCATAAATGTTTGCAGCTGTAGGGAATCCTTCGACGGTGGTGAAACTTATGCAGTAAGTACACGAACGGTCTCACTTCATCAGATAATGTATCCACGATTTTATTGAGCGCCACATTCCCATAACATTGCAAATTCTCCTACAAAAAAAAGCTTGGACGTATCTAAATGCAAGCTAAATCATGCACATCATATCCAGTTAAATTATGGTATTAATTAAACCAATTAATTTGACCAGTATTAATTATAAAATCCTTAAATTCAGAACAAAGTCATGTACAAGAACGAGACGAAACATAATGGAAACTTTCACAATCGTAAGAAGATAACAATTCTTTTCCAATTAGAACCTCACTAATCCCTTCATTTTATGTCACACAGCAATGCAACTCCTCGTAGAACCCAATGCTTCGGCGAAACATCCGTTAGGAAATCAATGGATCCAATGTAGTTCAAATCAGTCCGCTTGGGTTTCCTGTACACTGGACACTCGTACAATCTCGGATCCTTCCCACTAGTTGAATTTAAGGCAAAAATGAAAATGACGGGTACAGGTTCGTACAGAACTTTTAACTTGCTCTCGATCAATTTCCCCGTCTTCTTCTCCACAGATGCGCCCTCCACAAAGAGCCCGTGAACATATACTCCTTCATTTGGAGGTTCCGTGATCTCTTCTTTCCAGAATCTGGTGACGACATTTTGGAGCACCACGGAGTCCAATGCCCAACCCTTGTGAGCCCGAGTGACTTCCTGCAAATGATTACCGTTACACCATATTTTACAATTCTTAAAAATTCAAATTTTTCATAGGAAATCGGATTTCACCAACCTGCCGCATAGCTGTGAGAAAACCTTGGGGGTTAAAAAAGCCCGTCATCCAAAATACCTTGGGCTTACCCTGGGTCAGCCATGCTCGGAACTGATTGTGACGGTCAAGAAGTTCGGTAAACCAGAAACCGATTGAGCTGGAGTCCCACGATATCTACAAAAAACGTCCACAAGTTCAATCAATTTACTTCCTTCACTATAGTCAAAAATTTCAAAGAAAAACTTACCCGTTTCCAATTAGGAGGAACCCTCGCATCGTACATAGCGTCCAAAGCTTCCCGGAGCGCGTTGCTCATTATAATAGTGCCCTCGATAGCCTGAAAAAAGTGAAATACTTGACTTAAACCGCCTTAGTACTTTTTACCTGCTCTTACATACTTACCAACTTCAGATCGCACAGTGTCTCGCGAACCAAGAGAAGCACCTTATTCATGCGATCAATTTCCTGTCGCAAGAATATATTCATTGGCAATAACGCGCCCAGGTTTTGCAGCGCATCTTTTATCTGCAAATAACATTAACAATACTTTAATTCATGTTCATACATACAACCATCTCATTCAGCATTCAGAATGATCCTTATCTCCACCTCAAATGAAACATAGGGCATGGGTAGCTTCTTCAGCATATCGTCCGCAAGCTTGCACACGACAGACTCCCGCGATTCACCACCTCCTCCGCCCTGCTTCGGTTGCACGCCAAGTATTGCCTCGAATATCGTTTTTACTCCGTTGATTTGATGCCTGGTAAAACAAGTTGAGTCAAATCAGACAACCCATCATTCAATCTCTGCACCTGGGACATACTCTAAAGATGGTACACGGTATTTCCTAATGGCAGTGCAGTAACTTCGACGGCTTACGTTATATCAGCGTTGGGATGCAAACCGAATACTTGGGGTGAGTCGACGAGGGGCAAATTACTTATGGTTTCGTTAATGACAGGAATACTCCGAGCGGTCGGTGCTTTGTAGCCCTTATAAAACTCAAAATTTCCGTGAAGGAGTGATTCCCCAAACCAAGAAGTTGTAAAAGTATTGAGGAGTCGCTTGTCAAAGTCATCAGTCACACGCCCCCCGTACTGAACTTCACCGAGCATGTAGCAAACTGTCGGCCACGAGATGGCATTCTACGTCAAAATTGAATGTTATTCAATTAGCGCATTAAATCACGTTTAATACCCATCCAGCTATACTTTCGGCAGAGCACGATTAAAAATGTGGGACGGCTCAAATAAATGTACCGTGTATACCTTTCTCGGATCGAGGTCCTCCAAATGGTTCTTGACAAACTGAACGCTCGCAGTGTAGTCTGCCTTGTTGAACTCGTATGGTATATTCCACCCAAGAGAGCCAAACTTCCGCCGTTCCTGCACTATGGTGTGAAGGAATGCCACAGTGTACAGCAGGACTGGCCAGTGTTTGTTGGATGTGTAATCAAGAAAATCCTATGGGTGGTAAACAAATTCAACTTTACATCTACTTCCTTCGTTTACACAGCATTATAACAACCAGAATAATTACCTGTGTGATTCCCTGATAAGTTCGTTTCATACTCGCTCGAATCCCTTGCGGAGGCTCGTTCGTGAATTTAATGGAGGCATGAAGGAGTGTTATGGGGAAGGCAGGGTGTGGCTCCGTGGTGAGCCAAAGGCGAAACTGAGGGTGAATGGAGGCTGACTCAGTCATCACTTCCATGATCTCATCACAAAATGGGAGGCAGAGATGACAGTTTTGAAGGAGGACCCAATGACCCGAAACCATAGAGTCGGTCATGAGCTGTCTTGCAAATGTCTCCTGGCCCTGGCCCATTGACACAACTTTCACTCCTGGGCACTTTCCCTTGGTCAAATTCTCAATCTCAAGCGTCGGATCGGAGCCGGTTGATAGTAAGCAAATCAGTGGAGTTCGCTCATCTGCTTCGCTGTAGACTTCTTCGAAATCCAAAAGTTTAGCCTCGCCAAAGTCCCCGCCTAAGCGATCTGGAAATAATTGCTCATCAGTATACAAATGGTCCAGAACTTGGATTAATCTAAATAGATTTGAGAAAAACAAGAGTGTGCTACTAACCTATCACATAGTTCTTTGCCTGGATTAGAGTTCTGTCCGGACACCAGGAGCGAACCATAAGAAGTCTTCGAAAAGAATCAAGTGATTTCTCGTACCCGCAAGGAATCACGGCTACTTCCGGTGTTTCGAGATCCTGCCAAACTTTCCACTCCGATTCATGTTCAGCTACCTATAAAATTAAAAATCTTTAGCTCCACAGTAACCCAAAAGTACAATTTTCCTTAATAATAATTTATCAAACTTCATCTAGAATCCTCCTGAATGGCTTCAGTTTGGAAAGTTCCACTAGATTCAGCCACGAGATGTCGGATATCCACCTGAATGGTTTGGATCGCACCGCCGACAGGTCCAACGAGGCACCTCCTACAGCACATTATTTCCTATAATGAGGAGTGTGAAATTCTTACTGGTATTTTAATTATGGCGAAATTACCTTTGATCAAAACCATGAATTCCTCATGTTCCGTCACCCCACAATGCAAGTCAATTTTGAGGGTCATCATGAGAGTAAATAGGAATCTATCTTTTTCAAACAAGGAGCGCTGAACAAACTGCCATACCTCACGGTTCAGTTTCTGCAACACATTTTCTATTCTCTCAGTTGTGACTAAACTCTTCTCCGAAAGTTTAATGGAGTTGTCGAAGAGCTGAAGAAATTGCTTCAGAGAGGTCTGATACATTACATTAACTTTGGACATTTCTACGACTAGGAAATACAAGACGCTGCCGCGACTGGCAATCGGCCTAAACTCTTCTCTGGCTATGGTGATTTTTTTATCCGTCTCTTCTGCAGTTTTTAGCTTTACTTTCACTTCCTGAGATGTGGATTTGGTTTCTCGCAACACTCGGATCAGCTCTTCGTCATCCACCAGCGAACCCTGTCAGAGCAGTGCAAATTATTAATAGAGGTTTCACAAACAGTTTTAAGATATTTAAATCAAGAATAAAATGACAAAACATTGTTTTCCCGTTTAACACACTTAAAAACGAATTAAAAACAACCAAAACTTTCGTACTTGGGATGAGGACAATTTCTCTAAAAGGCTATCTTCCAGAGATTTCATGCTCTGCTTGTTCTGCATTACAGACTCAAACAAGGCCATCCTCTCCGATTCCAGTTCAGATTTCTCCATTAATATGACACGACCTTCAAAGAAATGCGAAAGAAACATTTAGAATCACAGTGCATACTGCTTCTGAGACGCTATGGTTACCGAGAAGTTGATCTTCGAGTCCCTTCATAGTGACGGTGAAGTCAATGATACAAGTTTTTGCACTGATTTCGGGAGTGTAGAATGGATTCGCCAACTTGGTGGTTATGTACAGCATGAAGCCTGGCATGACGTCACATTCCTTGTCGCCCACAACAACTTTTTCAATCGTTCCGGATTTGATAAAGTTCTTCTCCAAAACATTATCGATCACCGGATCCAGCTCCTCACCCACGTCTTCGATTAGTAAAGGTCTACCAAGGCTAAGGCTATCTTCCAGATGAGTTCGAAAGTATTTGTGATTCAATGAAGTAACCTATACGAAAACAACATCAAGCCGGGATTCACACAATTTCGCAGGAAATTTCGTTGTAAATCCGACTCATAATAAATGTAGTCACCAGCAGATTATTTTTCGCTTCCTTTGCTTTGATCCACGCCTTTCCCTGACTCTGCGGGTCAACCATGAGGGGATAACTAGCACCTTTAGTCACAATCACAGCATTTTCGATGGACAGTTCGTCATTTGGTAGACCCTGCATCGTCCACTCTGCAACCTATAATAGGTACAAAGAATATCATGCATCCTTAGCAACATTTCAATCCGGAGTCGATTACAAAAATCTCATACAAAAAAAAATGCAAAAAATTCAGATTTTGAGTTTTTGGACTCACATCGGACGAGTTAAGTAGTAAAGACAGGATCGTACAGCCATCAGTTCGAGGTATATCGTAATTTTCCACAAGAGCTGTAAGCTGGCCCAATAGTAAGGCTCTGTACTCCTGATTGAAAGGGCCCGAATAGGACAAAAATGCGGTGGCCTGCAGAATATCACCCACCAACCTGAAATTTTTAAATAATTATTGCGCTACACCTCGTAAATTGATTTGTAAGCCGGCATGTCACTCATGAAAAATACCTTCCCATGCAACTCTTTAGCTCTTTACTTTGTTCCGTCCACCGCTTGTTCTCACCACTAAGCCCATCAATGAGAGCAATAGCAGTTGACATTTTCCTTCTACAAGTGTCCGCCTGCTCCGTGAGAACTTGAGTCTTGGCGAATGCAGTATCGTATTCATCCTTCACGACCTTCAACTCTGCCTCTTTCTCCAAAAGTTCTTCTTCCAACCTAGCCAAGTCCGCCACCGCAATTCTGAGTCGAGCTTCCTGAAGAGCCAAGTTGGCCTTGAGCGGCAATACTTCTTTATTCACCCCGTAGAAGAAGGCCATTGCTTTCGTCCAAGATAACAACCCCGCCACATCACCACACACTCGTTTCGCATCGTCCATATTGTAGTCTTCCATCCGAAAGTATGGTTCCAATAACTCGATGATCTCTTCGTTGATTATATCTTTAGGATAATTTTGAAGCGAGATGAGAAAAGTTGTACTTGACATGAACTAAATAAACAAACAAATTCGTTTTTTGTCAAAATTATATAATGTAAATTAATTAATGCGGATACGTAGCCGGTTCACACAAAAAACCCTTCGCTTCACCTTCAGAGCTTCAGCCCAGGATGGTTTCGGTGAGGGGACGTTGGGGTCAGGAAAGCTGAGATGAAGTTTCTTTTGAAAGAGGATCAAGACGCAGTCCATGATTCTCATGATAAGATGAGGTGGTCGACCCAATTTTCGAACTGTTGCAATATGTGCAGGCTGAATGGTGTTCAGTGCATTTTCCGCCTCTTCCAGCGCCGGCTTGGCTGCCACAAGTTTCTCTTCCGCTGTTGTACGATCCGCTTCAATATCGGCTACGAGTTGTTCCGCCATGATTTTGCTCTTCTGTACTCGATTTCGAATCCCTTCAGCCTCCTCCGCCCGCTCCTTCACATACACCAAAACTCTTTCCGCTTCCTGCGAGGCCGCCAGGAGTTCCTGCTCCATTACAGCGAGCCCTTTACGCAGTGCTGTAACTGCTGCCGCGGCCTCCTTCAATTTTAATACGCCCATGTCCATACGATTCGCAGATTCTTTCAGTTCATTCATTTTCCCTGTGTAAATCGTCTTGTAGGAAGCGAGGAAGTTGAGATAGGATTTCGGTGTCACGTGGGCTGACCTCCGGAGCCTAAAAAATAATTAAAGGCAACCTGGCTTCATTCTCCATCACAGCGAATGTCAGTCTTATATTTAATTTTGTTCATTTTGAACTAACCGCTGGAAGTACTCCGAACAGACGCCAGAAACGCTATCCTGAACGGACCCAAGGACGTGAATCGTGTTTGTTTTCGCAGTCTCTGTACATTCGAGGCCGAAGTCTTTGAGGAAATGCTCCGCCACCGAGATGAGCGCATCCTTGGGCCAAGGGAAAAACCAGTTGATGGTGCAACCAGATATTAGACCCGGGAATTTTAAAGCCCTGCTGCGAAACTTCTCGCCGACCTGAAACACAAGGGCAATGGTGAACGTTGACGTGAAACTTGTTTTAATAATTTAGAAAAACAAATGTTAAAAAAATCCGGTCATGGTTAATATTTTACCGGGGAGAAGCAGAGGACGACATGAAGGTACTGTTTCATTCGTTGAATAAAGTAGTTGAAAATATTTTCCGGAGTTGGAACTTTCCGTGGGTTTTCACGTTTCATTATTGGTGTGAGCTCTGTAATAATTTCGCTAACCTCGTCTCGGTTGAATAAGTTACATATTAATCCTGTAGAAAAAAAAATGATTATTTAATATAATTTGAACTCAAGTTTGAATTTGAATTTTGAACTGAAATTACCTGAAGACAGGACATTATTCAGGTACTCGAGAAAGACTTCCTCTTTGATGTCTTGGTCAGAGAAGATAAAGGCCGTTCCTTTACCCTGCGCCCCGCACGTTCTGTACAGTAGCTTAATGTCTTCAAGGAAGTTACTCAAGTTGTAAGATCTTCAAGAAATAAAATTTAATGTTTCGTGGTAACAAATATTTTGAACTCACGCGCCATACTCATTGCCCGATTTTTTGTACCTCGTCAGTGTAATCTGATATGTTTTGTAGCCAGCAATAAATGAGGACAGTTTGGTCAGAGACTGCTTTCCTGAGCCACCAACTCCAACGAGGAGAGCATTTCCACCGGGGCATCGAATTATTCGGGAAATCTTGACGAGATTGATCATTGCATCGGGGAAGAAGACGAGGTTCATCGGAGAGCCCCTTACCATATCATTATATTGATCAAGGAACATGAAGAGCCGCTCTTTGAGCACTTCATAATCTTCCAGCGGCTCATAAACTTTTGGAAGTTCCACTTCAGCCTCCCCTTCCCCCTCCTCACCCGTCGGCTCCGGGGCATCGCGCATAAAATCCACAAAGAGTCCCACCTTCTTGATCATCCCCACGTATTCTTTTCCAAATTCCTTTTCTACGATTCGCTTGACCTCTTTATCGAACCAGGTTTTGTCTGCAGGCTCCGTGAAGCGGTCGGTGAGAACTCTGGTGCTTTCGTGTATCCAGAGCTGCATGGCAGCTCGGGGTCCGTCTATGACGCTGCTTAGGGTTCCGATCATCCCTTGCCAAATTCGGGATAGATCCCGGAGATTGAAGATGTAGTGGAACTTGGCGGGAGTGGGGAGGAGGGTTTTCCTAGTGGTCATCCACAGAAGGCGGGTTACCACGACGAGTCTCTCTATGAGATTTCGAACTTCCTCAGTGAAGCCTCGTTTCGCACTGTAGTGTCCCATCCCAATGGTGCTGAATAAACAATAAATTGGTAGTGATTTGATGTACAGGAATATTGCAAAGTTTTACCATTTTCAGGGCTCACCAATAATTTGTGAATTCATTTATGTTCTGAACTGATTATTACCTGAATATTTTGTCGATGGATTCCTCCGTGGGGAGCGTGCAGTTGAAAATGCAGAAATGGCGCTGAGAATATTCAAATAAAAAACAACACAGTTTTCAAGAACAAAATCTATGGTTTTGCACTAATTATGTGAAACCTTCAGTCTGGATGGAATATCGTTCCTTCCCGCACCAGGATGAATCATGGAACCAATAAACTGGACGTCGGTGATATGAGAAAACTCCCCTGGTTTCTCCAAACTGTAAAAACCCTTCATCTCGATGGTCTGCCGGACAATCTCATTGGTTGCCTGATCCCCCCACACATTCACTTCAGGGAGGTTGATGTCATCGATGAAGAGTGTCATGCACTTCCCACCCAGAGGACCAAACGTTGTCCCCACCCGTTTCTCCATGTAACTCTCAATAGTTTTCTGAAACTGGTATGGTGTCGTGGCAAAGGAAAAATTCATCGTCCTCGCCAAGTGCATGTCCGCATTGTAGCTCTTCAAGTACGAGTCTACCATGACGGTCTTTGCAGAGCCTTGCTCCCCAATTAGGAGGACAGCTTTTTTCTATAGGATTCCAAAAAAAATTGGGAAATCAATTGACACTAGCTTTGCATACATGTAGCTATTCATATCGTACCTGGCTTGCGACCGTCGACATAAGAAAGTTTGTTCGCACATTGTCCACCGTGGGAACAAGGATGAATGAGTACTCATTTGTGTAGTTTTCCGGCAACGTGTAGCCCTGGACCCGATCCTGCCACGGTTTCCAAGTATCCCCTTCCACGACGTAATTGAAAATTGAATTTCGCGGCATGGGAAGTTGATGTGTCTCATTGGTACGGAGGAAAGAGTCGAATTTGACCCGATCATCGGTTTCCAGGAAAGCACCGACGCTCCAGCACAAGCAGAATACAAATATTTTCTCAATTTCCGACTCTGCAACTTTCCGCTCGGCTGGGGAAGCATTAGGATTTATGCGGAGCATCTCCCGTGTCTCTGCAGAGTCCTCAGGTGGCTCCTCCGCCGGTAGTAGTCCATCCAAAAGTGTCAGTATCTACTGAGGAATTCAATTTTAAAAAATGGCCGCGACCGCCTTCCAGTTTAAAATTTATTTCCGCCTTTCCCACCTGAAAAACAACGTTGCACTCCAGGATCGGCATCTTGAACTGTAGATTCTGCCTTGCAAAGTCATAGGTTTGGAAGAACCAAATGTCCACGAGTCTTCGTAGGATACTTGCTGTTTCGGGCTCACGCTTTCTCAGCCAAGCCTCAAAAATCGGACTCCAGTTCAGCCCGGACGAGCTCATGTACACCTATAGAACAAGCCATGGCTTCAGTTCAAACGGTAACCTCAATTTTTGAATTTCAAACAGTTACCATTCCACTCCGGGAGACAGTGGCCGGCGATGCGTTGTCGATATTATGTGGCTCGAATATGATTTTGCACATGGGCGACATCGGGAGGCGGTCACCATTCGCAAGTGTCAACGTCTTGTTGTCGTCCAGTACAGAGTTCAAGTTTTCGATCCATATTGAGTCGACGGGACCGTCCAAGACGAGCCAGATCCTTTCCGTGTTGACTATATTATGAACAGGGGAATTAATCGTCGGATATTTATCAAGCTGGTTGATGTAAGGGGAGATGGGCCACAGAAGTGAAAGAAATGCAGTTCCAAATTTCCCCGCTAGGTGGCGCCACCTTAAAACTTTCTCCTCATTCATGCTCTATCCCATCTGCACTGTGTTAGTGAAAACTTTTCACTATTCATGCTCTACCCCATTAATACACCATGCTCTACTCTAAGAAGCATATCATTGCTCTACCCCAATAATCCACCATGCTCTACTCTAAAAAGCATATCATCGCTCTACCCCAATAATCCACCATGCTCTACTCTAAAAAGCATATCATCATGCTCTACCCCAATAATGTATCATACACTACTCTAACATGCATATCATCATGCTCTAACCACATAATCTAACATGCATATCATCATGCTCTATCCCCATAATGTATCATGCTCTACTCAAGCATGCATATGATCATGCTCTATCCCCATAATGGATCATGCTCTACTCTAACATGTATATCATCATGCTCTATCCCCGTAATGTATCATGCTCTACTCAAGCATGCATATGATCATGCTCTATCCCCATAATGTATCATGCTCTACTATAACATGCATATCATCATGCTCTACCCCAATAATGTATCATACACTACTCTAACATGCATATCGTCATGCTCTACCCTCGAAATACATCATGCTCTACTTCTGCATACTTTCTTTCATGCTCTATCCCTACAATGCTTGAATCAGTGAAATAAACTAACAACTGGTATAAAGTGGTGTCGTGTTTTACTCATGTATATGAATAATCTTTGAAAGTACGCAAAAAGCTGCATAAGCCTGTGGCATCAGCTCTAACGTACGTGCCATTCAAATTCCATGTAATCGAAACCTTGCGTTGTATGAGAGCAAAGTTCACCGGTGGGATATACTGGAAAATCAATCATAACCACCCGTGAGTCATAGTGAGTTCGTATAAAAGGGCACGTACACATTGGTACGTCCCTTCCTGAACTAATACGCTTGAACTCTGTATGCATAAATAGTCTTTGTAATGAGAAATTTCACTACGTTTCGCCCGAAATTTGACATCTACTCTCGAATTTTAAAAACTTTGGCATGCAACCATTCCTCTCGGCAATTTCTTTCCGAATATACCACTGATACCAGAGTTGCGGGATAAAATGCCTAATTTTGGGGGGAAATGGTTGTTCCCCAATTTTTTCAGTTTTTCGAATTTAAAGAAATGTTAAGTACGACAGATTTTGAAAAGCTCAAATGATTCATCCTACAAAATTTATTTATCTTTCAAACAATTTGATCGAACAACACGAAACCAGGTCCAGACGATTTGGATAAGTTTGTGAACCAAGTCTTTTTATACGAACTCAGTATGACTCACGGGTGGTTACGATTGATTTTCCAGTATATACAAGTATAGCAAGGTAGATTTGTGGGATAGAGCATGATGATGTGCATTTTAGAGTAGAGCATGATGAATTATGGAGGTAGAGCATGATGATATGCAAGTTAGAGTAGAGCATGATACATTATGGGGATAGAGCATGATGATATACATGTTAGAGTAGAGCATGATACATTATGGGGATAGAGCATGATCATATGCATGCTTGAGTAGAGCATGATACATTATGGGGATAGAGCATGATGATATGCATGTTAGAGT
>VYYI01001352.1:0-20219 GCA_021029175.1 Bilobella aurantiaca
TTCAATATATTCACAGTGTGGAGTAATATAACGTGAATTTTGAAACCTCAAATCATCATGCACACTACATTGAAAATTGTGCGCATTTGCTTCAATTCCATTAGATACGGGCGTTAGAGTCAACTGATTTCAAATATGATTTCAACAAAATCCTGTAATTATTGCAGTGGTATTCTTAGGGCATGCGGAAAGAAGGCGAGATGATCCTTTCCTTGCGCTACCGCGATGACTTAAGGGTGGGACGCACCGACACGTTAAGTAGAGTATTGCTCAGACGCATCCTTGGGCCTTAATAAATTACGATTAACTAAATATGAGTTCATATCCTCGTAACAGAAGGATCACCTTTGTCCTTTAACAACTTGACATTCTATATCACGATGAACACAATAAGAAATATCAGATACTCAAGTGTCCTCTTGAACTTGATTTCTGGCCTTCAACAATTCACAAATACGTATTAGTATTGATTTTGCATCGACAATAGGTTTTTATGTTGAGAGGTTAAACGGCACAGATTCTACTCTGAATGTAGAAGCAAATCAGTAAATCCTCATCACTGTGATGCTTGAAGCTGCATACTTTTTGATAAGGATACCGTTAAAATTAAAATTTTTATAAATTTTTTAGGAAAATGTAACTTATTGTGTTCTTAAGAATCGATTAGCTAGACACAAAAGCTCGACATTTTATCGAAATTAACTGGGTTGCTTTACATGTAAAAGGTAAAGATTTGGACATTTGAAATTATAATTAAAATTTAATTTGTTTAACTTCGATCTGGTTATCAATGAATTAATGTCGTCTTTGCATTAGTATTGGAAAAAGTCAACTACTCAAAAAGTAATGTTTTTTTAAACTAGAGCTACTTTGCAATATTTTTTTTCTACGTCTTTTTAACAACGCAATGACAATTAAAATCGCTAGCTAGTGAGGTGTCATATTATTGGTGTATATTTATGAATAATTACTTTACCCCGTGCTATTGTACTTTTCCTTATTAATTTTAAAACACGATAATTGCAACTCTTTACTACACATATCTTGACGAGTTGCTATCGCTTGTCAAAGTTGTTAATTGAGAACAACGCTATCTTGAAGTGTTGGGGGTTTTGTCGATTGTACCATTTAGTAGCGAAGTAGCTTTTGCTTTGCTTCCGCTACTAAATATTGCATGAAAGACAATGTTACTACAGATTATCAAAAAAAGTTTTTGCAGTGCTCTAAGGAGAGTTGCGTTTGGCGTAGTGTAAAATAAAGCTTAAACCAGCACAGTTCTGATACAAAATTTACAACCACTAATTATTTGGGAGGAGATACTTATGCAAATATAGTTTAGCTTCACAATTTGATTGCAATTTTCAACTTTTCAATACCTTTACATTAAATTAGAACACATAATTCTTATAAATTATCCCTACTACTGTGTCTTTTAATGCTAATAAATTTATTGTTTTACCACAACTGCAGTTACGACACCTGTAAAAATAATTTGTATGAATTTTCAGCATAGTTAAAGCCTTTAAAATATGCTTTATCGAGATGGTTGTTTAAGAGGCACCTAATTATGAGACAAAAACGAGCTGCTTTTTCTCACGTAGCCGAAGCAGCAATGGATTCAATAGTGTGTTATTCAACTTACATTTTTTAACCTATTAAAAAATTTAAATATAAATTTGTACAACAAAGTACATTAGCATTGCTTTACTAATTCTATTAGCTGCAAATATGAGTTTTAGTCGTAATGTAAGTTTAGTCTTTGTTTTAACTATCGTATTTGCTGGTATTGCCTGTGCATTAAGAAACCATACTTTGGAAGATGCAGCAATCAGGAAGCTGACTGAAGTTGCTCAAAAGAATGTGAAGACATGCTTAAAATGCGAGCGGGTATGTTATAGCAGCTCTTAATCGACACGTTTTGTTAAATAAAAATTTCCTACACTATTCCAGATGCTGAACGTAGCAATTGGATACACGGAAAAAACAAATATAGTAAAAACCAACTTGACAAGACATACAATTAGGAAAGAGAACATTGTTGTTGCGTCTTTCAAAAGAGGAACTGTTAACACGGAAGACGATGTGAGAAAAGAAATTGAAAACTGGACTGAATTAAAAGAGGTAAGTTAACATTGGTCAACATCGAGTTACAAAGTGGCATCTTGAAGCAAAATTTTGCCACGTTTTTTTTACTTTCAACTACTTGCAGGTACTTAAACATACAACTTTTGGCAGTGGCGTCGCGTGCTACGACTTTGAGGAAAACAAAGGCATTGGTTGCATGGCAAGAAAACTGCTAAATGCACAAATGGTCATTGTGATCAAAACCGGGGAACAGCATTAGTATAGATGAATTCTAGGAAATGTAAATTATTTGAAATTAAACATTGTGAATAAATTTGCTGTCTTTCTAGCACACTTCTATTTTTATTACCACACCCTTTACCAATTCTTTGGAAATCCTGTTAAAATTGAAAAAATACCAGTGTATGTTGTACACTTCGCGAATTATAATTTAGTTGTGTGAAGTTTGGAAAACTGTGCCAAGTAAAAAATTTAAATATATGAAATCCGATAAAAGTTGGGAAACACTATGCTTAATAAAATCATGGAAAATTCTTGATCGAATTTGTATAATTCAGTTTTTAAGACTCTTCGAAATACTTTTGGAAGTGCTTAATATCTAATTGAACAGTTTTGGCCAAGTAATATAACCAATCCTTACCATAAAAAATCAATCCTGAATTCCCGAATACTCTGATTTCAAAATTTACGCATTTCGCAACCGGGGTTTATTACAGCCTTCTAAATTTGATTAAATACCATAGCCTAAAAATATGTTTGAATAAACTGAAAGACGCAGTAAGAATATATTTTTCACTAGCAAACACAAAATTTATTGGAGATATCGAAGTCAGATCACATTTATGTTTAACAAAAGTGAAAATCTACTCATAATACTTGACTGATTGCAAACAAAAATATTTAACTCTTCCTTTCATCACTTATTCTTAATTACCAATAATTTTTTATATCCATATATTGCATATTGCAAATGCTTTGCTATCAGTATCCCATTACGTTTACTGTCAACTTTCTATATGTCCCTTTTATGGCCTCACTCCTACTTAAGAGGCAGAAGTCGCGACCAAGACACTTTTCTACTTCTTTGCTAAGCAAAGCTCTGTCCAACTTAAAAGTGAAATATAAAATTTAAAACTTTCAAAAGTCCCGTTTCCAACATTACACTTTTGCCTTAAAGTTATTGTTTTACACTATAAAGTATAATTTCATTTTACTCGAAAAGTCTAGGTCATTAAACTTTTCGATGCTACAAATCTTCATACTTTATACCATTCCCATAACACTATTCTTAGAAATCCTACATATGTTATACGAAAATAACAATATTGTTTCGGTAATGCTAGCGCAACTGGGTAATTTAGTTAATACAATCAAGGTAAATTACTGTGATACAAAAATGAGTTCATTAAATGTACTTGGTAAATGCTAGATAATATATTACAATTATTATAAAAACGACGCCTTTAACTATGCCAACAGCAAAAAAAAAATATGTACGTATCGTACAACGTTAAAATATCCGTTCCAAATTTTGACTTTTTGACATTTCACAAATAAATATAATTAACAGTTGTATGAGGTTTTGTCAATAAAAATGTCCGAACCTATACAGGGATGCAGTTTTGGTTTCTGAAATAAAAGTTGTTGGTTTTGTCGAAATCCATATAATCGGTTGTCTATGTTTATTGAGTGCATGCCTACAACGCTTACTTATTAATGCAAACCGCCTAAGGCCCGTAGTTCGGGGGGTGAGAGGACCCTTGCCCTTCCTTTGGTAGGTCTACGATCTAATCCCGGCACCAGCACAGTCAGCACAGTTAAAAAGTGGTGAGTTTTTCGAAAAAGATTTCGAGCTCATGCTTTACATATTATCGAATTTTAGTTAAAAGCTAAACAATTGCATATGGTAAAATATATAACTATTAAAATTGTGTCTACTGGCACACATAAACACTACCAAAATCAATGCAAAAACTGTAACTGAAACGAAACTGTTTTTAGAAACATTCTGTAGCCTCATTAGTTTCAAAGTTTAACAAAACGTTAATATTTCGTAAATGAAAGCCTCCCCGAGTACCGACGGCTTAAAGTTTTTTTCCAGCTGAGGTAGCGAGCTTCCAGCATAAACCCCCATTGAAACGCGCGAATTGTCATCATCCTAGCCCCCTAATGGGTCACCAAAATTGATCCCACAAAAAGTAATTTTCAGCCAAATTCAAATAATCATTAAACAAAATTTGACAAAGCTCGGTATAATATCTTTAATTTACTCAATAACTAAGCCTAATTTAAGAATCTTTCAAAAAAATTGCAAAAAAAACGGAATTTGGTTTAAAGAAATACCTGTTATGTTAAAAATGGCAATCCGATCTTGCAATAATTCAATCCGTCAGATTCGGTTAGATATGTATCAGATTGGATCGAAAAAAAATTTATCCGACGAATTGTATTTCGGATTGGATTATAAGGCAATCCGAAACAGATTAACCAAAACATTGGCAAAAATTACAGTCTAAGATTCCGGATTGTTTTTTGTTGACGCAGACTCCGGACGCGGAAGAGCTTTATCTAACCTTTTTCATTTGTAAAGTGCCGGAACAACTTCGACATGTACGCGGATTCCTACATAAATTATTTTAATTGTTGATTTTGGATTAGTTTGCTTGTAATCTCCTGGAAAATGAAACCCAATAAACATGAGTTTCAAAAATGGAGAGAGACTATTTTGTTGTACAACCAAAAGAGAATTTTCCTGTGCAAAACTTTAGTTGGTGAAAAACACTGAATTGCTTTCAACACATTCCAGATGTGCATAAGCGTAAACGATTGCATGAAATGTACGTTTCTTTTAGTTGAAACATAGTATCAGTTCTGACGTTAAATAGAATAAACTTGATTAAGCATGGTAAAGGTAGGTACATAAAGAAATCCGATTCGGATCGGGGTATAATCTGATGTCGCGCCCGCTACTCGGACCGGTCAATCAAAAGTTCCGTAATCCGACTCGAAATCCTCGGCTTGCCTTTTTTTATAAAAAAGAAATTGAATTAATTGTGTTGAAACGTATATAAGCGTATTTTGCAAAAATTTAAAATTAGAATTTTGGTTAGGTTTGTTTTCGGACGTTACTACTGCGTTGTTGGCGTGGAATTTTGGGTAATTTGAACAAATCATACCAGCAACTCACAATCGTCTATCTGAGAGTCCAAGTTTCATTTGTTCTGCTTTAAAAGAATGTGTTTTTTCCTAATTATTTATTGGCAGGATATACTACATGAACATAACACAAGCAAAGCTAGATTATTCATTTTTCTGTTGCAAAATTTTCACATTTCTACTATAATACATCTCATAAAACGGCATTTAAAAAAAATATTACAAATCATTGTAGAATTAAATTTGATCTTGGTCATACTTTGGAAACCACAAAATAAAATGACTCGCTTAAAATTTTTCATCTTATAAAAACATTTCAGAAATCTACGAATACACGTTCGGCTATACGACCGAAAATTGTTTATGGTTGATGGAGGTAGTATTAAAATATTTAATGATTCAACTAAGGATGAAGAAAAGTTTGTAATGGATAATCACGAACTCAAAATAAATTGCTAAATGGTTCAATCGAAACCCAAAAGTAGCAAAGAACCGCTTATTACAAACTTAAGCAAAGTTTGGATATTTAAAGTGGTAAGTACTTGAAAAACTTTAAGAACCAATACTTCAGTTTCAAATTATTTTCTAGAAATTCATAAAAATACTAAATAATGTGTATGTTTGTAATCGCTTAGTAGATCTGTTTTGTTTAATTTTGTAATCATGACATTTACTAAGATCCCTGAGATGGAAATTTATGTACAGTTATGTTTGCTCATAGTTGTCTCATTTTCACTAAACACGCATAGCTTGATACCGGACCCATTCGACATATTTGCAGAGTGTAATATATTTCTTGTAGAAAACAAAACTGAGGTCGCTACTCAGAGTTCACGTCGTGTGCCACTTAGCCGCTTTACTATTGATGTCAAAAGGTACTGTTCAAGGGATAAACATAAACGCATACTAACAATAAACTGTACCGTTAATTTATTGAGGTAATATTGATTTACGTGGCTTGTTGTTGTAGCTTAACTTAATTCACTTAATCAGTGACGTTTCAATGTATCTGATTTGTCAAGGCTTGAATTGACCAAAACCAGTTAAAATGGTAATTGAGTTATAAAGTGTTTAGTTTTAATTTATGCACTGTCATTGCAGACTGCAAGATAATTCAGTAAAGTATGCCAATAACTTAAAGTTGAAAAGCATGTTTAATTATTTATTACTACGATTTACAGTACGGGATACCAATACTGGTCGGAAGCAAACATCAGAAGATTATTTTACGCTCAAACTAAAAAATGCATACTTATAATATTTGACACTCCGATTACATCAAACTTTCTTGGAAACTTAGCAGGCCTCAAAACACTTGTAAAGTGTCAAGTCTACGCCGTGCCTCAAATTCCTTTGTGCTATGGAAAATATATCAGCATTATTGTTCAAAATTCCCAGCGTGATTGGCCTGTAATACTGCGATGGTACTTTTTATTTGTTCAAGTTCCAATTTACATAGACTACTTGCCTGCAGCCAATGAGGATGTGCATTCGTTATGTCACTATGATTTGCCATATGAACAGATGTTGGGCTATCCTAATGAACACAAGTACATAACTGAAAGAGCCTTAAATTCATGTCAAATCACTTGGACTTTCAAAATCTGCAAACGCAACAGCAGGAATTGCAATAACCCACAAATAGTATCGCCTACCCATAAATTTTGGGCCAATGAAAAAGTTTATTGGCCGGCGCAAATACTACAAATAATTTTGGAGAAAATCGGAATCGGTGATCCTACATCCACTCAATTGACAAAAATTTCTATTGTTACAGAAGCTTCTATTTCATTTTTAAATAGAAATTTCCGCTCTGACGAAGGAAGTGCATATAGCTTTTTCACAGGCACGGATTCTTACAATTTTGTAACCTGTGGTGGAATTGAAGAATCCATTTCCCTAGAATCATTTGCGGGAAAATTTAAACTGAGTTTTTGGATTGTGGTGATTCCTATTTTCTGTGTTTTGAATGCTTTGGTTGCAATGTTTTTTCGCTACCACTCAATTCAACTTGGACCGTTCTTCTTCTTGCTTAAAATCATCATGGAGCAAGATTTAAGTATATCAAACAAACTTATGAGAAAGGCAGGTTTTAAATATTTGCTATGCCCTCTTTTGTTTGCCTGTCTTGTTCTAACTAATGTTTATCGAAGTAACTTGACATCTGATGTTACAGCTCCAATGCCAAAACGAAAGCACCAAACTGTTGATGAGGCAATAAATAAACACTTTACAATACTATTCAAAGCCCCTCCATATTTGGGTTCTTCTATTGGAAATTTCAAGAAATATGAAGGTACAACAATTGCGAAAATGGAAACAATTTTCTACGCACTTACAAATTTGGCGAATTCCAATCCATTCCTCCTCAATTTTTTTAATGCTTTGATTCCATATAAAGGCACATCATTTGAGTTGCCAAACAATGCTGCCATTCAAAGTTTTTACAAAAATAAGACCTACGCAAATTTTGGTATCAATTTTGACACCAACTTTTCATATGTTGACGAGCTTCATAGTTGTAATAGAACGATTGTAATAAAGGAGCAGGCCGATTTGTATGGACTGTATTTACAAACTCAAAAAATCAAGTACCGTTCCGATGTGTACATTGGAAGGGATGCAGTTTTGCCACATCCTCAAATTTGGAGCATGGCACCAATGGATTGGGATCGAGGAAACTATTTGTATACGAGGTTTCAATGGATCATACAGTCAGGAACATTTGCATATCATCAAAATAATGACCAGGAAAAACGCAAAGCAAATCATTTGCTAAATCCATCAACCGTAGATGTAACACCACTCTCTTTGGAGAGTAACTTGTTTCTGACAACAAATATAATATTCACAATTATGATGGTAGCAGATATAACGTTCTTTGCAGTGGAATTGATCAAGTATGGAATTGCACTGTATTAAGTCTGTTACTAAATTTACGGCAACAAAAAATTGCAGTCTTACAATAAATTGTATTTCTGCTCAAGCATGGTACAGGTACTACAAAATATAAACTTCGCTTTACGGCAACTTAAACATCACTTAACTGGTAATGTGAATTTAAAATATTTGCTTTTTAATCAAAGTGAAATCTTTTAGAATTGTTTTATAAATTCGTTTTATTTTACCTTTTTACGCCATGTAGTGCGTATTTGATTCATCCTGTTCATAAGCTCATTTGGTTAATTTGAAGTTATATTTACTTTTTAACCGCAAAATCGAAACACAACGACTCATTTGTTTATCCTTTTTCAAAGAAAAAAAAATCTAATAATTAATTAATTAACGCCAATTTATGCTGAACTTAACATACCTGTAAGGACGTATTTCCCATTATTTTAATATTGCACTAGATCACAAAGATTAGAATTGCTTCTAGGCCCCACACACCATCCATACAACAATACACCAAACGCGTCAAACAATGAGCAAATCAAAAATTTATTTATATTTTATGGGTTGCAACTGAAAAGTTTGACCGTTTGAGTATAAATAGAAATAATTTATGATTAAAGTATCAAATGCAAAATTTTATTATCCTTATTTTTAGAAATAATTATCCATTTGAATGGAGTTTACATTAATTAATAGAGTTATAAGTACCTTTTTGTTGGAATGGGACGTGAGCTCCAATGAAAAAGAACGACTCACTTGGGAAATGCCATCTACAGAGTCCATGTAATTGTCTGCCAGATATCAATCAGAGTAATTGATCTCACGGAAAGGCTTAGCTGAACCAGCAAAAATCTGAGAGACAACAACGTTAACAATGCTATAAGTTTAAGTTTATAACATTCTGATTCTTTAATTTTATTATTTATACTAACGATAAGCTACTGTCACGCGTATTAATTGAACGGTGTGTACATGTTGATATGGGCGAGCCTTACATTAAATAAATCAAAATAAAATTGTATTTAAATGTTATTTATTTACAAGTGGTGAAATGAACCATTATTACCGGTGGGGTTAATCAGGTATAATTAGCTCGGTATGAGTAGAGTCATTTTTTAAACCCTAAGCTTTAGTTTATAAAACATGGGTTTAAAAACAATATGACATGAAGTTTTTTTTTTGTACATTTCACATAATTTACTCTCCTCTTTTTCTCTTTTCTCTAGTTTTGGCATGAAAGCTGAAGCACTTCGCTTCCAAAATTTGATTGTAATGTACGGCAACATTTACGGCTTACGGCAATGTACCTGTTGTTTCAATTGCGATTTATAAACTAAGACGTTCAAACGAGGGGCTAGATTGACGTTGTCTTGGTGAGGTACTAATCAAAACAGCTTTTTGTATTTGCCTGCAAATTTTAATTTGGACTAGTATTTTATGTATTAAACTGTACATTTAAGTTGTGACATTGTTCAGTACACAAAAATGAGCAAACTTACTCTTATTTATTTGAACCAATCATACTACTTTTTGAAATTCAATAATCGTAATTCCAATCCCATGAAAATCCAAATGCAAAAATTACAGAAACTCATAACCCTTCAAAAAAATTTGCGCTGGCTTGGTGGATTGAAAAGAAATATCAGTTTCTTTCCACTTGTTCTAAAAGAACTAAATTTTATAATGTTGAATGGTTATATTAGGTTATTCATTGTTCTTTCTTGAGGTTCTGATCCCGTCATGATGGTCGTAGAAATGACTCTTCAACCAGAAATGACTCCTTGATCTCAAAATGACCTTTCAATATCAAACTTTACTTTTGCAAGAAACAAAAAGTAATGATGATCCTAAATGACCTAAAACGCCTTGTGTTTTTGAAAATGGCCTTTTGACTTCCGAAAAGCAAGACTCCTATTTTCTAGTCTAGTAATAATATTTTTCTAGCTCTAAGTTTTCTACTTTCGCTACTGGTTGATCGTTTTACCACAGTTTTTCCATAAAATTTTAAACGTTTAAACATGTAGAAAATTATAAGATAAAGCATAGCTCATTCATGGCAATTTGTATTTCAATTTCTGGTGGATAACTCTGTCCTAGGAGAAATATGCTTGGCCAGCTTTTCTACGTTGACAAAATAGCTATCCAACGCAGCTCACTTTTCTCTACTACTTAATTTTTTAACGAATTTTTTTTCTGCTATAGCAAGTTCAATGCAAACACTCGGTGTTAGCTAATGTTTAGGATCTCCCCCTTCTCTTATCCCCTCACCCTTCTTTTCGACAATTAAATGACCTCTAAAACCAAAAAAAAACAATGTATTTTTTTTTGTTTTGCGAGTTGAATATAAAACTTATGTTGTAAACGGTAGTAGAGTATTAGACGGGAAGGTTTTGTGACTGGGTGATTTCAATCAGGTCATTATTAAAAGCATTTTTACTTGATTTATTCTTCCTAAAAATATCGGCATCTTTTCCAGCTTCTAGACCTTTATGTCGTGTGTTAAATTTTATTAATAAGCTTCTAGTCTACAGGAGACGCGTGCAATGTAAATCAAGGGTCCTCCTAACCAAAGGCTACTTTATGTCTCGCTATATAATTAACTTTAGTCTAATATTACAGTTTTATAAAAGTTTTTAGAGCTTTACATTTAAAAAGTGGGCGGACTAAAAAAAAAGGTTCAAGGTTAATAGTTATGCTTTACATTTAAAAAGTGGCCGGACTAAAAAAGGTTCAAGTTTAATAGTTATGCTTTACATTTAAAAAGTGGGCGGACTAAAAAAGGTTCAAGGTTAATAGTTATGCTTTACATTTAAAAAGTGGGCGGACTAAAAAAAGGTTCAAGGTTAATAGTTATGCTTTACATTTAAAAAGTGGGCGGACTAAAAAAAGATTCAAGTTTAACAGTTATGCTTTACATTTAAAAAGTGGGCTGACTAAAAAAGGTTCAAGGTTAACAGTTATGCTTTACATTTAAAAGGTGGGCGGACTAAAAAAGATTCAAGGTTAACAGTTATGCTTTACATTTAAAAAGTTGGCAGACTAAAATAGGTTCAAGGTTAGTAGTTATGCTTTACATTTAAAAAGTGGGCGGACTAAAAAAATGTTCAAGGTTAATAGTTTTGCTTTAAATTTAAAAGGTGGGCGGACTAAAAAAAGGTTCAAAGTTAACAGTTATATCCCAATAATACCCAATTCATGATATTTTAGTTTGACCGGAAATGACCCCCTTATTGTGTCAAAGGTATCACTCTATGACAAGAAAAAAATGACCCTTGCAAAAGTTGTTCCTCTTATACACGGTTTTTTTTTCTGTGACCCTCCAATAACACTGGAAACGACCCCTTGACCTCAAATTGACCTTTCAATGTCAAATCCTACTTTTGCATGAAACAAAAAATTATGATGGGTTCAGTGACCTCCGAAACCTCTTTTGCCAGGAAATGACACTTTGACCTCAAAATGGCCTTTCAAGGTCAAACTATTTTGCATGAAACAAAAAGTAATGATGGTCGTCCCGATAACCCAATGACCCTGGCAACCAGGACGACTATTTTCTAGTCTAATATTTTAATTCTTAACTTCCTACTTCCGCTACTGGTTAACCGTCTTACAACAGCTTATTAAGTCTTTGCTAAAATTTATTATTATGTCAAGTATGACATATGAAGTAAAAAATAGCTGTTATAACAAAGTCAACTTTCAATATTTTCGTTTTTTAGAATTTTTAAACACGCAAATTATTTCTATATATTCATAATTTGCATTGTATCCGGGTTATTTCGGGCTCCGACTTTCTGGCATAATTGAAAAATTAATTTGTCCACAGGAAACAAAATTACCCTACAGTACAATAAGTAAAAAAAGGAACCGTTTCGTTTAAAAATATATATATAATACAACGTGAATTGGGCATACAAAATTCTCGATTTATGTTATTACAAGATTAGTTATCTAATTATTATGTCATACCACCTCTTAGCCAAAGCAAAAAAAAACTATTGGCGAAATACTCTAAATCAAGAATGTTTTATTTAATTAAAAACGTCTTTCTAACAAACGTTCAAAATAAATGTGCTTCAAAGTGAATGAAGGGCAAGAGTTGCAAACAAGTTTTGAATTGTAGCATTGGTACCTGAATTGGCGAATTTAAATTTATGACCAATTTACAAGTGCACATAAAATGTAAACATAGAAGTCCCTTAAAAATTGAAATGAAGCCATTTCTTCAGAAACCTGTTTATCTTTTCATCAATTAATTAATTCAGGGGTCACAATTTTTTCATAATAAAAAAGATTATATATGTGTTGATCAGTGTTGTTGAGAATAAATATTGATATTGAACAACCAGAAATTTTGTAACCTTCGTCTTGTGTTGCTCTGAAATAAATATTCTAGCAGTGCAATTTATCATTACAGTACCATTTACCATCGCGTACTATACACCAACTTCCTTACTAATGGAGATAATCACCGTCTTGTTGACCATACTCGTTGCACTAGCATACGCAATTTGGTCACGGTACAAGTTGCGAGGACACGGGAGTCTTCCACCAGGTATTCATCACAGTTCCTATTGTATTAAAATTTGAGAATTTTAAGTTTCTGCTGAATCACAACGGTTCAAAAGGTTTAGAAGAAAATAATGTTTTACATTTCATTATTTGTACTATATTCAAAAATTCTAAAAGGTTTTGACACAACAAGTTTTGTAGTGGAAAATTTCACAAACGAACCATGTAACCATGATACCCAAATAAATGAAAATTAGTCCTAAATATATTTTACTCAGACTTTTACTTCTAATTAACCTGTTTTGTTTTAATTGTTTTTACTTTAATTTAATTTATTTGTTTTGAAATTTTGTAAACTTTTAAGAAAATTGTTGGGACTTTAAACCGTTTCAATTTGTGGTTATGCTGCAACTTTTTTGACAAAATATTCAGACAAAACAAGTCATGTTACAATTAGTCAATTACTTGTTACTTACATTTCGACTTGATGCATTCACTAATTATTTTGATGTCTTAAAATTAAAAAAAGGGAAATTAGTTTCAACAGATAAATTTGACTTATGTGACTTGTTTGTATTCACGTAGTTACGGGTACAATACATGAATTTACTGAAATTAAGAAAATTTCCAGACTTTTCAAAATTTTTGGCTGTGCTTTTTTTAATATAGGTGAATTCTTTGTGAAGAAGTTTTATAAATTTATCATAAGGTAAAGGAGCGTTATTTGACATTTCCGCAGAGGGGATGATCAACATGAAAGAAGAGGGTAGGGATGTGTTAGGGATAAGGACTCATTGGCATAGATGTTGTCATCAAGCGGAATCAACAGACTATCCGTAACATTCCGTTGTTTTACGGGCCTAAAGCACAAAGGCCGAGGACACCAACTACAAAGACTTTTTTGTGGCTGATCGGGGGATTCGAACCCCCGTTCTCACGCTGGAGAGATAGACACCCTACACCTCTATACTGATTTAACGTTACTCCGAAAGGAGGCAAAGGAGAGGAGGAAAATCCAGAATCACTCACAAAAATGGCTACTCTCAGCGTACATGGGACGACTATAATGAAGCGAGAAGACATTTTAAGAAGTCACTGCGCCGAGCGAAGCGTGATACATGGCGAGAGTACTGCTCAGGATCGCGGGGATCGTGGAACGGGGATGTCCTCAATGCGGAGTTCTATCTCCATTGCTTTGGAATCTTGTAGTTCATGAACTGCTCATCATACTAAGACAGGAGTTTCCTCAACTTTATTCTCAGGGTTACGCTGATGACGTTAGCAACCTGGCAAGAGGTTTTGATTTACCAACGGTGCGCTCGTTGTCACAACGAGTGCTTAATATGGCACTAGAATGCTGCCACAAGGTTGAATTGAATATCAACCCAGAGAAAGTGGAGACGGTTTACTAGGAACCTCTGCAACTTGGAGGGCAGCATATTGCAATACGAAAAGAAGTCAAACACCTGGGAATAGTGATTGATAATAAATTAACTTGGAGTGCGCTCTGCAGTAGTAAAGCCTAAAGCCCTTAGGACCACAATGGCTCTAGCTCAATGCACGAGAGCTATTGGACCTAGGTGGGGGCTTAACGCCAAGAGTTTGCATGTGGACTTATACTGCTGTAATCCGTCCAACCATCACTTATGGTGCGGTTGCATGGATAACGGCTGTGAGTAAGCGGAAAGTCGTTAAAATTCTGGAAAGAACTCAACGACTGTCTCTTCTTTGCACACTTGGGTGCATGAAATCTACTCCCACAGCTGGGATGTAATGCTTGGTTGGTTTAAAACCAATCGACATACATCTGCTGGAAGTGGCCCTCTCTACACAGCGTAGACTAATCCGCTCTGGCGATTGGCTAGACTGGAGAGGGTTTGGGCGCATAAAATGAAGGAGAAAATTGAGTGTTTTAATTTCCCGAGTGAGAGTTGTATAACGAGTCTACCGTGTGAAGCACCTTTTAAAATAAACATACGAACCAGGAATGACTGGCTTGAAAATGGAGTCCAAAGTGTTCTTTACTGGACTTTAAGCTGCTTTACAGACGGCTCTAAGATCGATGGGAAAGCGGGAGCACCATATTTTATTCCGGAAACGGAAATGGTTATACCACTTGGTCGCTTTGTATCAAGCTGAAATTTTAGCTATTTTACACTTGGCGGCGAACCTAAATAGAAATAAAACTGACCATTTTGAAAGGGTCAACATTTATGTAGACAGCTTCAGTGCTCTACACACAATCCAAAGTACGGAACGGGTACCGAATTTAGTACTGAAGTTCTTCAACGAGTTAGAAAAGCTAGCCTCTACAAGGGAGGTTAATCTAAAATGGATTCCAGCTCACATGGGTTTTGCTGGCAATGAAAAAGCTGATGTGCTGGCTAAAATGGCGGCGAGAACTAATTACATTGGTCCACAGCCGTCTCTCCCAGTATCATCTCAAATTTTTAAAACTGCCATTAAAAAGTAGGGTAACACTGAACACTCGCTTAGATGGACAGAACATACAAAATGCAAAACACTAAAAGTATCCTAATTGAACCAATGAGGCTCGGAGGAAACTTTCTCTTAAAATTGGACCGAAAATCCGCTAGGATTCTGACCCAAGTTATAACTGGCCATAGTATTCTGAACAAACATTTAAGCAAAATCGGTCTAACAAGCTCGCCACTCTGCAATAAGTGTGAGGAGGTGAGTGAGTCACGGGATCAATTTCTTTGCGAATGTGAATTCTATGTAGTGGTAAGGTACATAAAGATTTCAAATAGAACAATAAACCAGTACAGCAAATCGGTGCACAGGAGTTACTGCAATGGGTCCGTCTGAGGTCTGAGCGGTGCGGATGGGACTAGTTAATAGATAGTTAGCACCTTACCTCCTCTAACATACATACATACACCACTAGACCAACACCGCCAACTATAAATTTACCATACAAGGGTAATTTACCAATTTTTATTAATAAAAATAGGATGACCTAAGCTAATTTTTCACTCATCACGGCTTGCAAACTGTTGACAATATTAGTAGTACAAACTCACTTTCGGTACAAATCCCAACATCGTCAAAGCATAAATGATAATAAGTATTAAAGTATTAATTGCTTGTGTCATTTGTTCCAGGGCCATTTTCCATACCTTTTATTGGGAGCCTGATTTTAATCAGTGACAATCAACCGCTCGCATTAATGAAACTCAGAAAACGATATGGCGATATATTTTCAGTGAGATTTGGCAGCGAACCAATTGTTGTGCTCAATACAGTTGGTCATCTACGGAAAGTTTTCTCCAAGAAAACTGTTTGTGAAAGGCCTAAATTCAATCAGATACATTCGCAGGAAGAACAAAAAACCCATGGTTATACAACTTGAAATGCATTTCCTTCTAATAAAATAAGATATGCAACAAAATTTGCCGTCTCTTAAAATATGTTGATATTTATCTAAACTCAATTACAATTCCGTAGGCATAACATTCAACAGCGGACCCGCTTGGGTTGAACAGGTATATTGGCAAATTTTAATTGTCGAAAATGATCCATTGTGATCATCTGCTAGTTTAAAACGTAAAGTTAACAATTCTTCCATTTTATCATTATTTTTTACTTTATTTTTTAATTTAAAATTTTTAACATAGGTTCTGACAAAAACAAATTACTGAAGAGATCTTTAATAAAGACCTCATTTGACAGTACTACTTATCTTTCCGAATGAATAGAGTTAAAATGTTTCCGTAGTGAAATTGTAAATGATGTAGCATACACAATTATTTTATTTTAGAGGAACTTTTATGTCAAACGGTTGGGAGACGACTTGAACTTTCTAACAGAGCGTTCTAGAAAGTTGGCATATCAAGGCATTCAGGAGTTCCTTCGATACATAAAAGTCGGCGAGCCTTTGGACGTGATGGAAACACATCCACTATGTATGTCGTAGTTGAAATTTTTTGAAAACTGTTGAACGCAGTAGTAATTGAGTATCTTGAGTTTTAGTTACAAACAGCATATTATGGCCTATTCTCATGGGAAAGGATGAGCTTTATCAAAATGACAAATTTGTGCAATTTATTGAGCTTCAAGCACGGTTTGTAATAGTATTATAAAATTAAACAATGTGCAGAACTTGTTTAAAATACTCTTTCAGGATGCTGTCTACAACAGATTCTTTAGCGGCAGGACTGTTTATTCCAAAATTTAAAGAACTATTTCCTTGGTTTTTCATCGATATTCCAGTTAAGGAGCGAATGAGCAATCATGGAGCGATTGCCAAGGCTTTTGAAGATGAACTGGAGCTTTGTATAGAGGAACAGCGAAGCAAAACTCACAGTTTTTTGGGGAGCTATTTGAAAAAAATAGAGACGACAACAGATCCAAACTCGAGCTTCTTCGAAAATTTTGGAAGTTAGCTAATATTTATATTTTATCATATATTTATTACTATTTTTTAAAAATTTCCAGCAATAAATGCTCAATGTTTTTTTAATTTAGGGCGAAACCTATTGTTCTGTATTTTTGACACATTTGGGGGAGCGGTAAGTTCCACATCATCCAGTGGTGATGACAATTTTACGCAATGCATACATTAGGGTTAGGTTTAGGCAAAATTTAAATTTGGAGAGGCGTATCTTATTTAAATTTTTTAACTTAACCCTTAGTGCTGAAGTATTTAGAGGTCATATGAAAAGTGCTGTTTATCATTCTATTAAATTAAAAAGCGCTATTTTATATAACTGTATTTTACTATGTAAGGGAGTAAAATAGGATTTGCCGTGTATATCTTTATAGTTAGAGTTGTAATAATAATTTTTTTTATAAAGTATGTCTCAACTCAAACAGAAAAATGCTTAAAAATTGTTCAAATACTATTCAAATTTGGAATGTAGAAAGGGAAAAAGTTTGCCAGCGTTAATGCACTATGGAGCACTATGCTAGCTATTGCCACTTATCCAAAGACGCCCAAATAAATGCCTTCGCTTCAGAAATTTACTTTAATCAATTTTAATTTTACAAACCTTAAAAGTTCCGTCGGCAAAGAATTTACGTGTAAATAAAATTTAACAATACCACCAAAGACTGTTTTATAAAATAATTTGATAACTTATAGCTATGTTTTAACAAATAATTACTATCGCACTTGACAATGCTCAGTGACAATTTAATTTGATTCTTAGAGAGCATCGGTTCATTCACTATTTTCTTGGTTGTGCCTTATGCTGAGCCTTAACCCTGCAGTTCAGGCAAAACTTGTAGCAAAAATTAAGTTTCACATTGGAACCGATCGCCCACCAAACCTCGATGACAAAGCACAGTAAGCGATAAATACGCAATTTTTTAAATAGTTGTAACGCTTTGAACTATAATCAAAAAATTCAATCATAGCCATTCAGTGAATTTATTAGAAAACTTTAGTTTATTGTGAGATTATAAGTTATTGAAATTATTATTTATAGGCTTCCGTTGGCACAAGCTGTTGTACTTGAGGTAAGCGACAAATTAAAATTAAATGATAATATCCAAATCAATTTTAGATAAGGTAAGTAGAGTTTTCCTGAAAATTTCCTAGCTCTAACTAGATTTTCATAGTACACTAGGTAAATAAGCCCGCCCTATGACGGCAGGATTCTAGTTTTAATGTCATGTTGTTTTAGGAAGGGCTACTTTGGCTGGTCCATGTTATTGAATAAGAAATTTTTTCGAACAATTGTATGTCTATATGAGCATTTTGGTGTAGAAGTAGGACTGCGCGAAACGGACTGAGTTTTGAAATTCAAATAAGCTTTCAAGTACAATTTGCTGTTGCAATTAAATATAGAATAAATACATAAACTAACCTATTATTAACTTACAGCGTTGTGAGCATTTAAAAGGAACTGAAATTTTTTCTTGGAATATTGATTTCTTACATCAATATAAAATTATGAATGCGAATCCCGAGTTACAAATACAAAGCTTATAAAATATAGTTTAATTTTTATGCCGAAACGATAGTAACATCTTTTTCCATTTGATTAATCACAGACTCTTCGATTTGGGTCCATTTCTGCAGTAGGAGGCCCTCGAAAAACAACAGAAGATATGGAGTTGGAGGGGTACCACATTCGTGCTGGTACTGCATTTTTTGCGAACCTTTATGGCATGATGCATGACCCTGCAGTATGGGGAGACCCGCAAGTATTTCGCCCTGATAGGTTCCTTGACAGTGATGGGCATATCGACAGTAGCATGCAAGACTTGGCAGTGCCCTTCTCTGTTGGAAGAAGAGTGTGTCCCGCTGATCGTTATGTAAAGGACATTGGATTCTTGTTTGCAACTACTGTTTTTCAGAAATTTTCAGTTCGACTTGACCCCGAATCAAAACTTCCTGCACAATTGCACACCTTCAGATTTTTTGTTTACCCTACGCCGCACAAAGTTATTTTCGAACCTTTACTTTAATTTCTCTGCTAAATCGCTGCCAGTTGAGTAGAAAGGCATATTCATCAACTGAAATGTATATAACAAAACCTAAAGCTCGAGTATGACTATTTTCAATTACTTTCAGTTACTAAGGTTTCGCACTTTTGTGTCATGTGATTTTCTCCAATTCTTGCTAATAAACTGCGAAATGAAAAGCACCTCATTAGATTTAATTTTAGTAAAGTGAAACGTGGAGCACAATCAATCTACTAATGTCAGTCAAGGCTTTTAGTGTGTTTACGACGTCTCAACTATGCAGATTGAGTACTTGGGTTCAAATCTCGGATCAACAAAAAAAACGTTTTTGCTATTGGTTTACCATTTGAGAAATTGTATTTATTTCCCCAATAATCTCACAAGCCTGATAAAAGTCACCTATAGGGCCTATGCTTAGAAATTATCTAGCACGATTGTTTTTGCCGTAATTACTAGAAATAGAATTCTGATTACAATGTTATTTTTTTTACAAACTAGATTTCCTGCTGAGCCGTGTAAGGAAAAAAACACAAACAATATGAAAATAACTTACAGTGTGCAACCTTTATGAAGCCCGAGCCAGGATTGTATTTAGTAAAATTTTCTCACAAATAACTAAATACGCTTATCACCACGACAACAATTTGTCAGACCTAGACAACGGGTTTAAAAATTGATCATTCTAAAATACCTAATTTGTATCACCGTGACAACAATTTTCTTTGTTTTGTTTTTATAAAATTTTACAAAAAAAAATTTCGAACTGTATGTATCTTCATGATCTGAAACATTTTATTTTTAAATGATAAAGGGCCCCCCTTTTCATCTAAGTCAAAAATTGACCTTGACCTATGACCTCGAAGGGTTTACCTCACCGACCCCATCTTCAAACTTACCCTTTGTATTGTCCCAAAGGTTATGTATTAAAAATTTGGAGACGCTGCGACATGTAGTTCGTCCGCTAGCGTGTCTCGGACGCACGGACGGACGGACAAACTGATCACATAAGCCCTAGCTCGGGCTAAAACGTCAGACAAAAAATTTTGCGCTATGAATATTACTATTGTGCTTATTAGTAGCGGAAGCGAAGCTGAAAGCTACTTATGTTTTCGTCATTTCTGTCCGTCCGTCTGTCCGTC
>VYYI01001353.1:0-20209 GCA_021029175.1 Bilobella aurantiaca
GTTTTCATAAAATTCCATTGATTGGGGGTTTACAAAATACCCACCGAAATCTTCTGGGTATGGAACCTTGAAACCAGGACATTGAGCCTGCGCAAGGAGCTTTCGTGTCATTTTCAAAATTTCACGCTTCCTTTTTCCGTTAATGCATTTCGACTGTCTTTGCACAACTGCCCGTATTTGATCCTCAACGGGTTGCGATTCAAAATATTCCATGTTTTCCTTCCTGCTTAATTTTGAGCAGACACCTTCCACGCGAACCTGTCTTGTTCCAGTTGCGTTTTTTTCACCCATTGGTGCGTAGACCCAAAGAAATACAAGGGCAGTCCAATTGTTTTCAGCCTAAAATTTGCTAAAATTAGTTTTTCAAAAAATCTCTACATTTCTTTTTGTATCGACGTGTAAACCACGTACATACCAGTTCTTGCGACTTTGGAGAAGTATAGTCTGTATAAATTTTGAAGCCGCTCTCGTTGTATCCCCTTAACAATAAAGTTCGAGCGGCAGGATGTCCATTGCTGGTGATTACAGTAATAGAACTTTTATGAAATAATACAGGAACATTACTTTGGCAACGTATTGTTTAGTTTTTTTACTTTTGAACCGTTGACATTGACAAAGATTCCGGAAAAATATTTTCCGATCGTGTTTTAGCTTCATTGAACCAATTTCTCCAAAGTTCCATCGGTCCTCTGCCGTTAACTTCAATTTGGTCATACTTGATCTTACGGAAAAATATTAGTATATTTGCTGTATAAATTGTAGGATCCAATATTAGCACTTACTTTAGAACGCTTTTCCTAGAATTCAAATACTATTATTTTTGTGACAATGGTATTTATGAATTGCAGTATATGCGATGAAATTACCTTTGCATGAAGCAGCACCAGTTGAATCCCCTAAGCCTAATACAAATAAAATTGTTATTCTAAAGGATAAGAGTTGAAAATGATAGATAATTGAGTTACCAATTAAAAACAATAGGCATGCAATGAAAAGTTGTCTGTAATTTTGCTTAAGCATCCTGAAAAGCAATTGAAATATCACTTTAAGGAGACTTCTATGAATTCTGCCCTAGTTCTAAATACAAAGGTTGGAATTAATTTCTACCAAACTACGAAAATAATACTTTCGATGCTTAGCATCTGTTTAACTATTCACAATTAAATGGGTTTGAATAGAAATAATCTATGATGAGCTAAAAAAAATTGTACATGAGTAGAGTGAGCTATTCATCACCTGCACTATTCACAATTAAATTATGCGCTATAAAAATTGAATAGAAGTATAGTAAACTTTTTATCACTTTAACTACTCCAAATTACATGGTTTTGAATGGGGATAATTTATTATGAGCGAACTAAATTGAACACTAGTAGAATAAACTTTTCCCGGTTTACGTTTCGGCTGTTATAGGAAAGTTTAGGCTAATAAGATTAGTCGTTTAGTTTTGCATTGCAGGTATCGATAACATCGACTAAAACTACACAGATTATAGAACATCATTAGGTGTACAGACGTGTTCAAATTGCATCTTCAAGCAATTTAAGACAATATCTGTTATTTGACAATCTTGGAAACTTTGTCTCAATGTCTCGAATGTCCTAAAAATAATGAAAAATATGTTTGGTAAATTTGCTTACATGGTTTTTTGTCCCACTTTAGTAACATTTAGCAGAGTGAGAAAATGTATAAGAAAACTATGTAGTATGTAATTTTAAATAGTAGGTATTTATGTAGTAGGCAACATTTTAAATGTTTAAAACCATCTAAACCATCCACAAATTTGCCATGTTGAGCAATCTAAATTGTTTAAATTTTTTCTGCAGTCAGCATCTCTACCATTTTGATAAATTAGTAATGCAATACAGGAATCCCAGGTGTTTTCAACTCATCAGGATAAGATTTTTTTACCACTTCCCGCTTAAGGACGCGATATTGCTAGGTAATAAAAAATCATTCAATTAGTCAAATTCATTCGTAACCAATTCACTTGAAAGTTTTCGGTCTGTGCTGATATATGGCTTTAAGTTGTCAACGAACGGGTGATTGTAGTATCTGTCCTCAATTAAAAAAAAATTGAATTAAATAGTGAATTGCATAAAAACAGAATTCGTAACTACAAAGGCAAGCTTAAAAGGTAAAACTTAAACAATTTAGCTTATGGAAAGCTTTTTCTTATCTCGGTGGCATGTCATATAAAATACTTTGTCAATTTGTTTGTTTAGGCTTATCCGAGGTGAACCACTTTACATTGTGGAATGTTGGGAAAAATGAAATTTTTGAAATTAAATACTTAATTTAAAAGTCAAGTCAACGCACAAAAGTTAAACGTAACAAGAGAGAAGACATAACTCCTGGCAACCACGTACACAAATGTTTTAGTCGGCCTCAACTGCAAATATTAGAATATGGTTAAAAAAATACATAGTTTCCGATCGTAAATTTCTCTTAAGTTTATTAGAATTACATATTATTATTTTTTATTGAAATATTATTTGAACTCAAATACCTCACCTTCTTAATTATATGCAATTAGGCAAAACAATATATTGACAAACTGATTATATTTGTAGCTTATTTAATCCTGATTAGTAATAAATGATATTTAATGTTAAAACTCGCATAAATAAAAGACTTTAATTACGTTTGTCTAAGAAAGTTGTGAACTTGTTTGGGGCTCAAATAGTGGCAATTTTACGCATATATCCCATTACCATGATTTTACTCAAAATATAATTATATGCCTATCTTATAATGATATATTAGGGTAGAAAACATAGGTATTTAAGCGGCTATAATTTTAGCCTGGGTTCAGTTTCATTTAACCAACTTCGAAGCAATATGCTTACAAAATACGAACTAGATATCCTTCGCAATGTTTTATCTATTGGCACCAAGTTGAAAATTAGCGAAATAAAAATTGCAAGAAACAAAAAGTATGTTTATGCTTCACAAAATATTAGAATGCAACGCGTGATTGGAACGATTTTACTTTCAATATGTATTTTAAAATTGATACTGGGAACTACACGAATAATAACTTCCGACTCTGTCACTGTCAAAGTCATCACTACCTATTTGTTAATAACAGTGATTGGCGCCACCTCTTTTCGGGCTACTATAATGCTATCACAATTAAATTTTGTGCACTTAATTAACAACGTATTTAAAATTGATGAGCGATTGGGTACGTACCCATTTTTATTAGTGGTTTTCATTTGAAATTTTGAACTACTACTAATTTGTTTAAAATTTATAGAACCATTGCTAACTGACGAGCCCAAGTATTTTGATACTAACTCCAAACCATTGCGCGGAAGATTGTTCAATTTTCTCATCAACATCATAGCCTTTTGTATGGGTACCATAATCCTTCAAAACATTCTCCTCAACCACGTTTTATTTCCAAATAGTGTTACTCTTGTGGCTTATATTGCATTTGAAATTGTATACGCGACATCATTTGCATGCGACGCAACTTTAATAATTAGCACATTTGTGCCCTCGATTCTAACGCTTAAATTCTGGCTTACAGTAGCGAGGTAAGGGTATTTCAATTATTAAGATATTATTTTCGTTTTTTCGTTTTATGTATCTGATTGTTAAACATTTAATGTTTCTTTAACATACAATGTTTTAACAATGTACTTCACTCGGAGCAGTGAAAATTATCTTCTAAAAACTAAACAATTACTTTTATATAAAGCTATTTACACGCTGAGCGACAATTCAAAGAGGACAGTTCAAACAGTATACCATTTTATTTAGAATTGTTTTGATATTATTATTATTAGATTTTCAGAGAATATTTTGATGATTGTACTAATTACCACTAACCAACAGTTCAAATGGGATATATAAAAATGACAGGGACAATGATGCAGATGAAGGACACCTAGTATATTTCAATCGAAAGATCAGTTAAACATTCAAAATATTTGAATGCATATACGGTTGTCTTAACATGAGAAGAATAGTTACACAATATAAACAGCAAATGAAAAAAATTAATACTTTAATGAAACTTTAAATTACGTTATAATGTGTACTTATTGACATATTTTCTTTTAAAGTACCAGTATTTGTAAAAGTACATCAATTGAAAAAAAAATGAATTTATATGTTTTAGTCTGCAGTTTCCTCAGAATCTCCAAAAATCAGAGACAGAATGCTTTCATATATATCGCATCATGCAATTGCTAAATCAAATAAACAACAGCGTTTACGGTATTGCGATCCTACCTACATTCAAAGTTTGTATTATTTTTTCTATTTGCATTATTGCTTTCTGTGTCATACGCTTGCGGGACTTCATGCATGCTTTGGTTATTGGCGCATTTTTGTTGTATGTCTTCGGTTTTGTTTTGATTATCGCCTCTGGTGCCCTCCTCATGTCGTCAGTGTACAATATTTCGTCAAAGTTTCATTCGAATATGGAAAGAAGAAACCAAATATTGTGGCGCAACACCAATTTACATAATAATTTGTACATTTCAAAAACGCTTCGGTCGATTCCTGTGCTGAAATCCACAATCGGAAGTTTGTACCACATGGAAGGGGTTTGCAAAGCATCAACGTATTTTTCATTAAACACAAGATACTATATTTATAAATATGTTTTAGAAAGCCAAGCTAACACTGCTGGACAACATTGCGCATGGAATAGCCTTCTCCTTACTTTCATTTCGCTGAGCAAATCTGTGACTAATGTATACTTTCAAACGTCCAACTCATAATACTTCAAAACAAATCAAACTCTTAAAAACTGCTCACAACATTTGTTGGATACAAATAAAGGCTTGTAAGACCCAACTAAACTACTATTCATCATCGAAAAGTATTAAAAGTATAAATCTACACGTGTCAATGAAAAATAGATAACATGAAATAGAAATAGAACCTAGGCAAAGCTTGTTTAGTTCTTGTTTGTTTGTAGCTTGTTTAGTTTAGTAGCCTAGTGCTATTATGGTTTCAGTTGTAACGTACCTATTTAATCTTCTGCCAAGTTTTTTTTTGCAAATGTTGCATGTTATCAAAAATGAAACTTTTTAAATAAAAAACCCATTTTTAGGTTTAATTTTCAAGCGAAAATCTTACCTGAAAAACTTTTATTGTAAAAAAAGACAATATCTGTCAATCTATTATTTTACATTCGACAAAAGCGATAATCAACCCGAGTCACACGCTATAATTTTTTAGACACAGACACAGTTTGAAATGGCAATAGTAAATGTATAAGAGTACTGTAGCTAGTACTTTTAGTAAATTTAGTTTAGTTAAGTTAAATTTAAAGTGCAGAGTTACAATAGTTATTAATTAGACAGTGTGAACCGTTTCCAAATGTTTGGGTGCTTGGTCATTTAAACAAAAGGTGGAAATGTTCTAAACTTAACTAAGTTTAGGTTTAAAAGTAGGAAAACCAGCTATTATAAAGTTGTTTCTATAACTTGCAACAACACATACACAAATAACAATGAATGATGCCAGTTTATGTAAAAAACCTTTTATTGGAAAATTCACAGTTGTATAAAACTAAAATAATGAGTTAGAGCTTTATACTGATGGTTTAAATTTGGCAGTGGATTGTGTTGATTCATGTAGGGCCTGCCTGGGGCTTACGCCAAATGTCAAATAAACGTCCAAATTAACTGTAAATTTATAAATGTAAAAAATAATGACAATACTATTTTATTTTGCAAGCAGTTCAGGGCCCGAAAATTGTACCTCCAAGTTTAATGAACATAACCGACAGAAAATGACAAATTACAACTTTTCAAACTTGACTCTTTTCTTTATTTAAAAAATTTGTTTGGAGCAGAGCCAATTTTAACGGAACTTCTGCAGCAGAATTCTCAGCAGTATTAGCTAAATTCTACAAAATTTATTCACTAAGCTTAGGTAAGTTAAAAAAAACAAATGCTTAACAATGAAAATAATAATTATAAAATAACTAGCAAAATCCTGGGAAAGAAAATTTTTCGGTTTTGTGGTCCAATTAATAACCGGCACGACTTGCGTTTTCAAAGTTAATTTGAATTCAGCTAAATAACGGACGGACAGACAAAACGAAAACATAAAGTAGATGACACTACTTAATACAGAAAATAATATAATAGGCTATAATTTCACCATTTATGTAATTCTCAAAATAAACTATATGTTTTATGAGAAATGACAATATTTCCACACAAAATATTAATACTACAACAAATTCAATGTTCAAAGTGCTTAGAACTGATGGAAATATTACTTAAAATAAAATCTGCCTTAATTCTAGGTGTGTACAGCTGCCTTCGGCTGGACCTTTTACTTCACCAAAGCTTTGGATATTATTATTTGCATGTTTACACCTCATTTCCTTCTGGATTAAACATAAAGAACCAAAAATATTGGTTTCTCTTCTCTCGCTATTTGTTCTGTCTATATGGGAAAAATGACAGTAAATACCTTCATCCCTGACGTGAAGCCATCGATGTTTGGACAGGTGTTAGCCTCACATGTGTATTTGCAGCTTTGGTCACGAACGTAGTCATCAACTTCTTCTGTAAAAATGGATCTAAAAAAGGAATCCGGAAACGATCAAATGCAAAGTACGGCAACGGACACAACACAGAACCAAGCCTATAAAGACAAAAAATAACGTGCTTGGAAATTATAAATCTGCACCGTTATCAACGAAGATTGACATTATAGCACGCGTCATCCATTTAATTTTATTTATCATTTTCTACTGTGTGTACATGACCACGTACAATTTTGGAATACTACAATAATAGTAGGAGCGATTCCATTAGCCTTGTCGCATCATCAGTTGAGCATCCAATGTACATTTGTACAAAAATGGAAACCTCTAGATTGACACGTTCCAACTTTTAAGCTTAAATCCTAGACGCCTTATTAAAAATTGTTTACAATTCACAGAGAAGCTCAATTTTTTCTAAACTAAAAGCATTCTCCGCAAAATAACATCAAAAATATAAAATTGATAAATTTCTATAGAGTCACGACGCATAAGTAGGTATACCTTTAATCTGCTTTTACAAACTAAAAAAGAAGGAAGAAAACTGCAAGTTGCGGCTACTACCCTTTCCTAGTGTGGTTGATTAATTTATTAGCTAATTATCGCTTATATATCAATTGAGGTGGTTAACCAAAAGATACTTCCTGCTAGCATTAATTGTTTTCTTACTGATCCTATGTAAACTCCTGGCACGTAATCCAGTCTAGCATAGATATCAAAAGATAAGTTAAAAGAAGTGGAAATGATGTTGGATCACCTTTTTTAATTATCGCGAAGCTATTTTCCGAAACTTGATATTGCTAGCGTCACCTGGTTAATTAAAAATACTGTACTAACTCCAATGCAACAGTTTCTAAGTTGAAAGTGAAACATATTTTGTGTAATCAAGACACACTTGTTTAAAGTAGACCACAACCACTTAAGTAATAGCGTCAGAAAAGAATTACAAAGTTGTCTAGCAGCCTTCCGCATTAAACCGCAACACCGTTGTTGAGCTAAACCGCCCAATTTTTTTCAAATTAATGATTCCCTTTATTAACAGTGACCGTCAAAACTATAAATACTTTTGATTTTCAGTTTTGAAAACATTAGAACATTAGTTGCTCTTTCACAAGCATTCTCTTAAATCACAGAAAATGGCTAAGTTCGCTCTGATTGTTTGTGTTGTGGCACTTATGGTAAAACATAGTTAAAAAAATTAAACGTAAAAAAAATATGTTTTTAAGCAATTAAAATTAGTATTATGCATTTTACAGGGGTGCGCTCAAGCTATCAAACAAAAGCGAGGGCTCTTCGATAGCTTCGGCAAGTTAAAGCTATGATTTTACAAATAATACAAAATCTTCATAATTAACAATTGTTGCTTGCATGGACGGTTGTTGTTACTATATATAGTGCCGTATAATTGTATGAATTTGTAAAAAATATAAGGCTTGTAATGAAAAAACATAAATCTTATTCCAACAATGTATGTTACAGTTGGCGCAATCTCTGATGTCGGCTCTACCTTCCTACCAGAGGAAAGCATGCGCGCCGGATGCGCTTCCGTAGGCTTGTACAACCGTGAAAAGGATGGAAGCCCACCAAGGCGAGACGCAAGCGGCGGACTTTGTAAGTAATAGACCTTGAAACTACAAACTAAATTTAGCGCGAGGAATGAAACAAAATATATTTATTTGTAAAGTGTCAAAAAAATATTTACTAGTTATAAATTTGCTTGTATTTCTTGTTTTGTTTTCTTGTGCAAATTTTATGTTGTTACATAAACTTTGTTATGCTTATATCATTGCTTGATTAAAAAAACAAGTTAAATAATTATAGCCGGAACACTCGGAAGCGGATTGGCCCGAATTGGAAACACTGGATTTTCGCGCAGTGGAATGGAACAGGGTTGCATCAACGCGGGTTTCTATGACAGGAACTTGGATGCTCAGGGTCGACCTTTGAACCAGGGTGTAGGCGGTGGTCAAACTATTCTTATTGGAGGTCAGCCACAACCCCAACAAAAAATTATCTATGTTCAGCAACCAACTGCCGCCCCCACTAAGACGTACAAGTGCCTCGTCAACGGCGTCGCCACCCCATGCGACCCAAGGCACATGGCTCAGGTCAACCAAGGTTAATTTGAGCAACTGGCTTTCATATATTATCCGTTTATTAGAATTTTCACGAGATGGAAAATTAATAATTATGTTTTATCGGCATTGCCAATCTCATCATTTACTCTAATAAACTTGATTCCTAACTATTACCTAAAAGATCTTATTTACCTAAAAGCGTCTATGAGTGCTGGGAAGCGTGCGTGAATGTTGAATGTCTGCTTTAATTTCTTTCATAAGTTGCTTTACTTTATTGCGAGTTTGTACCGAGGTATTTTCTGATGTTAAGAAGCACATTTTTTTTAATTAAGTTAAGACGATGTTAACTGCGATATTGATTGTAGTTTCAATGTTTCACAACATTTTAAATAGCCAAATGGTGTCCATTTCGACAGTATTGTTACATACCCGCTGAACACAGTTGCTCGATAACTAAAATTCATTAATAGCGATGCGTTTGAACACATTGTTTGCCAAATGTGGAAAAAGCGTGATGTCAAATTACGACATGAAAATCTGCTGTCGTTACGGTTGTAAAGGCGTATAAGTAACTTTGAACTTGAATTATTTTCAAACTCAAAACGCAAACCCTAAAATTTGAAATCAAATGCAGGGGATATAATATTCTAGCGGTTGAATAACTTTAAATTTGAAAATTAAAGTTATCCAATCGCTAGAATATTGTATCCCCTGCATTTTGGTAGAACTTTTCAAAGATGTTAAAATTCAAGTTACAGATAACCAATATTCTGCCAATCTCACTATAAAAATATTTTTTTTTCTCGACGAAAAAACTGATAAAAATATAATTCATCATAATAATTGCCTGTGTGCGGAACGGTTGCAAAAAATCTCCCTTGCACTCGACTCCTGCTATTACTTTTACTCATCGCCGGGCTCAAGAGTTGGGCATTCAATCTACGCAAACAATTTGTTTCTATAAAACAAGCTAAATACCGGAACAATGGTTTTCTTTTCCATTTGACCTACGTGGCCCTTGACCGTTTTCTTAGATTTCCGCAAGACCGTAAAAACTAAATTTTGGGTTCTGATAGTAGATTATAAACAGTATGGCGTATTTGTTGTGATTGAGTAGGTATTTCTATCATTGCAGTAGCTCCATATACTCTGCCAAAGTCATCCCTATCGTCTTCGCACATGATTTGCATGCCAGGATAGTATTTATCGCTAAATCCCATCAATATCCCAGGTGCTTCGAGTGAAAGTTAGGATTCTTCCCAAAAGAACTCCTTAGTTGGACTTATACTTCCATATGCAGATTGTCTAGGACTTAGATAACAGGCGGCAGATCTAAATAACAGTACTTTTGCCTCTACCGTCATCTCTAGAACATGAAGGTATTGTACTTTAGCAATTAATTATTGCTAGCAAAAGGAATTATAAATTTTGGGATCGTTTAAGGATAAGACTCCCGTGACCCAGTGAGCTATTTTTAATGCACATGTATTGGAGCAAATGTCATTGAGGCTTAGCATGACATTCTAAATCTGGATTGCAACTGTAGTTTTAGAATTCAGTTGTATTTTTGAAGTGCAATTGCTAAGGATAGACCAGTCAACACATAGTAAGACAATTACTGTGGAGATATCGAGAACAGTCTCGTTGACGTTAGTTTCTCTCCATTGAGAACCTGGTTCTCGATCTCAGGCTGTATGTAGAGAAGGACTTAACCAACATGCTGTAGCTTTCCCAGTATAAATAGTATTACAAAAGTCTTTACGAAGCTATGACAACCAAGAAAACAAGTTTGTACTTAATGTTCAGTTACTTTTGTTTTTGTTATTTTGCATAAAAAATATTTAAACCAATGTTGTGGGATTTTTTTTATTCATTTATTATGCATCAGTATTGAATTAGCTCAATTTCCAGAATTCCAATTGAAATAGCCGAATTAGATCCCCATTAGCTTAGTAAGTTTGGTAATTAAAGCTGTTTTTTCAAAGGAGTGACCGAAATATGCCATTTTTGCTCATGCTCGGCGTGAGTTTCACTATCCTAATAAAAAGGTAGTGAGCTCCCTATTTGGAGAAACTTCAAAGCGTGATAATTTAAATTAATATATTTGTGATTGGTCGCCTCGACCACAGCACTTTAAACCCTTTTCCAAAATGAGTTCCAGTGCACATAAATACCACAATTATTATTTAATGACTGGACCACAGGTAATTTAATTAGTGCCTATCTAGTATTGTAACATATATACGTGATTCAGGATTTGATGCTAACTCACACGCCAGTAATAGATTACTCCTATTGAAATTTGGGAATATGGCCAAGTTTTTTACATTGTTCTGCCTGGTGGCCATTCTAGTAAATAAAATATTATAACACAATTTAGCAAAAAGATTAATCTAAAATAATTTTTTTTATTATAGAGCCTAACCGAAGTAGCATCAACTAGGCTTAAACGTGGATTTATGGATGCATTTGGTGAGTTTTTGAATTTATTTTAATTGCAGCTAAACAGTAATTATAAACTATATTAGTTTTAATATTAGTATTTTATACCTAAAATGGATTTGATTTCTTTGTCTTTAAAGTTGGAGCAATATCTGATATAGGATCCGCAATCCTACCTGCAGATTCTATGCGAACAGGATGCGCCTCCGTGGGGCTTTATAACCGTGAAAAGGATGGAGGCCCACCAAATAAATCCACGAGCTCTGGGATTGGTAGGTCGTTTCACATTATTAAGTGCAGTATTTGTGTAAATTATCCGATTGTATTATGTGTCATTTAAACTTGGGAGAGACGCCTATCGTACCTAATGTAAACAACAAAGTGTAAACAATTTCGTCCTTGTTGTTGTTTACATTAACGTGTGTAATAGAAAAGTTATAATTTAATTAGGATTAGAGTACAATCTATCTTGTGTATGTGTGGACCACTTAAAATTTGTATAACATATTGGGAATTGTGTGGGCTCTGACCCTTGTATTTTTACAACATTATATGAATCTAAAACTCTGAGCATCCTTTCTTGTGTATGTTAATGTTGTTGTTGTCTTTGAAAATGAGTAAGTTATTCTTTTTCATATAGTTGGAGGTTTTACAACTGGAATTGCTAAGATTGGAAATGCTGGCTTTTCCCGAGCGTCAATGGAACAAGGCTGTATCAACGCCGGGTTCTATGAATCGAAACTTAGATGATCAGGGAAATCCAAAAAATCCGGTTCCACAGGTGGGAGGTCAAACTATTATGCTAGGAGGTCAACAACCAGGTGATGGTCAAGGCCTTACGCTTGGAGGTCAACCGGAACCCGCTGTTACGGAACCACCGAAACCACGGCCAGTAAAAAAGTACCGCTGCTTTGTCAACGGCGTTGAGTCCATTTGCGAACACTGATCAAATTTCACAAAAAAACAATTGTAACATTGCTGATATCTGAGGGGAAGCATTCATAACATTCGATTGAAAGCTTTAAAATAAAATGTTTTTATTTCAAGATTATGATTACATAGCCTACTTTTTACATTTACCTTTTTTTTTTTTTTTTGTATTCTTTGACATTCGCCTATAGGCCTGGCCAATTTTTGCGTGTGCTTGTGAGTGGGGAAGTGGAAGTTCCGAGGTCTGAAGGTAATGGACTTACTGCTGGGCAGTGAACGTGGGGTTGACCACCAAGAATCCTCTTGCTGGGATTAGATCTCGGCACCTAACCGAGTGAGGACAAGAGTCCTAACCCCACGGACTACGAGCCTTGGGTTACATTTACTTTCACATTCTGTAAATAATGAGTTTGTTTTTCTTTTTAGCTTTGCATTTATTGTAGCCAGGTAGGCACGTCTAAAGGCGTTGGACTTTATGGCACTTACTAATACTATTTTTTTCATACAACAAATAGTTCTGAACGCGTTATATTTCTAAAAAATTGTACCGACAAAATAGTTCCATAATTTTACATAATAAATAATTGTTTACATTTTTTACTACTATTTTTTAAACCTCACTTTTTTAAACGCTTCCTCATGACGCAATTTGTGATTGAAGAAGGAACGTAAGTAACAAACCGATAATCCAATGTTGCAATTTTTATTGTATAGTGAAGTAGAAATCTTTATAATGGCGTTAGTAAAATAGTATGCGAGGTTAGTATTCAATTGCTCAAAAAATGGCAAATATTTTATAAAACAGCACACCTCATACACAAAGTTTTAAGAAAACCGCATACATCAGCTATCAGAACTTATTGCTTTTGTTGGTCAGATTTATTGGAATTAGCAGCATTTTGCCAAAATATATGGATAATCAAATTAACATAAACAATTTAGCTGTAAATACTTTCCTGCGCTTGAACTCTCGGTTCTATGTACACAATTTCTGGGAATTTTTTCTTTGCAGCTTGAAATTGTGCCTCATCGTTATCATCCCATTTGAATGCTATTTCAGCTTGGTCCTTCAAAGATCGCCCAGCTGCTCCACTGTAGAAATGCACAAATTCTCCCAAGTTGATACTACCATCGTATTGAAACCCTTCTCCATTTCTCGGAAAGTGTTTAGAGAGTAGTTCAAAATATTTGTTCAGTAGTACTGCGCCACCATAATTTGTGTAAATTGGATAAAACCAGTCGCGAAACCAGAAAGTATTTGGCTTAGGGTAATTATCTCGGCTATTCATCATTTCTCTATACCATCGATTCATCTCTTCTGTCATTCCAAGGGCCTTGTACACATCGTAATTAAATATTTCTGCCCACTTGCTATCCCCCCAAAGCCTATAGGTAGGCGAGCCATGAACCCCTTTAGACGCTCCCTCAACAATGTGACTCACTTCGTGCGTAACAATATCCAAATTAATGCCCTTGTTACTCGCCCACCCACTTCTTGTAGTGCTGACAACGTCAATTAAGTTTCTACAGTCTGAGCTTATATCAAAATAATTTTGAATCGAGTTGAAACCATACTTTGACCCACTGACGCTACCGTGAAACACGGGGTTGAGACGACCTCCTTCAGGACCAAAGAAGCCGTAAGTCCGCTTTACGTACTGCCAAACACGCGTGAGGTACTGGCGTGGCCAAGTAATGGACGGATCAATACCGTCATTGTAGTAGAGTGTGATGTCACGATTTTCAAAAACTTTTTTAATTGTTTGGTCATGACCGAGCCATTTTTCTTTAAGTGTCGCCGGAGTGGGTGCTATGTAGTTTCCACATGGGCTCACTGAAGTGGCCATATTGTTAAAATTGAAGCTATTCAGGTTAGGAGTATCGCGCCTAACTTCGATGGATTTTCCTTGACAACATGAATGCTGATATAATTTGACACATTTGCTGGTTCTAATGGATACAGCGCGGTCGTTGAAGTCATTTTCATTGAGAAGATTGAGGCATCTGTTATAAGTAACGGCTTTTGAACCGCCTTGATAAAGTAAAAAAAAATTTGCTAAATTTTGTTTATAAGATATTGCTGTTATAGTTTCATCAAATTTTAAAGGAATTATAATTGTTAAAAATATCAATAACCAGTTTTTACCTTGATAGTTTTCTCTGTCATACAAGGTGATATCATCACAGCAGACAGATAATAGAATGGAAACGAAAACCAGTAGCACTTCCATACTTAATTTTTTAATGCTCACTGAATAGCATAATGACATGAAGCCCATATATAAAGCAACAGGAAATTAAATAATTAATTATAAAACCACACTGAGGTACATGGTCGCTTGTTTGACATTTCCTGGAGAAAAGTGACAAAGGTGGAACACATAAATACTTCAACAACTTTCATGAAACAGGCGCGTGGCACTTATTTATAAAATAAACGACAAATTGTAAGTATTTTGATGACAACTGTTTCAAAATTGACAAAATTTTACCCATGGTAAAGGAGAATTTTAATAAACAAGAAACTCCAAAGAGAATTTAAATTGACTTAAATTAAGTAGACTAATTTAGAATTTTGAAGGTATTTGTATAAGCAATGAAATGTTCATAAAATGTAGGATAAAATTTAGGAATAGCGGATATTACTTTAAAATCGTTTAAATCTTCCTCGTGAATGAATAATTCAAATGAGATTTAATGTACTTCGATGCCCTTAGAATATTGTCCTAAATTACGTAAATTTTACTGCAACAAATTTAATCTATCTTCTACCTTACTAGATGAAATTGTCCTTCCAAGTGATCACCGGACGTTCCTTTCCGGATTTTCCATTTCTGAGACTTTCCTTCCCCGGACCCCCCCCCCCCTCCCCCAATAAAAAATTAAATTATTTTAAAAAATAATACTTTACTTAATTTAATATTAACTACAAAATGTTAAAATACATGGTATTATAAAACCTAAGCCTCATGTAACCTCAATTAACTATTTAAACTTCAATTTAAACGCTAACTTAATCCTAAATTTAATTAGCATAAACACCTCCGCATTAACCATTTAAAACTAAGTTTGTTCCACAAAACTATTTAAAACTAATCCCATAAGTTAAATCCAATACAAAAAATAAATGTAACTATAAATTAATTATTCAAACACGTACTAAAACTAAACTTCGCCCTAAATTTATTTATTTACACGGCGAAGTCAAAATAAAACTTAGCCCTAAAGTTCTTATTAAAACGATTACATAAAACTAAATATTATCCTAAACTTAATTATTTAAAAAAAAGCTGATTTTTTAGTAGAGAGGTAATATCCTTGGAATGTCTCGGGTGTATGAACGTCGGGTCACGCTTCCTAGTTAGACACATTCAATAATCCAATCAGGTGAACTTATCTATGCAACTTTCTAACATTTATTACTTTTTGGAAATTGAAGAACCTTACGTTCTTCATATAGAACAGGACGTTATTTGGCATTCCCGTTTAGCAACTAGTTAATATAAAGTTACTTGGTAAGGATTATGTGATAGACTCATTAATATACGTGTGCAATTGAGGGCAATCTTGTGAAGTCTCACAAGACTGCTGTGAAAATATTTTGTATCATTTCATGTCCTCTAATGTTGATGTCCAATTACGAAGATTCGGGCATAGACAAGGTCAAAGGCTTAGCAATAATTTAAAGATTTATATTTATCTCTGAAATTCCAATTGTATTACAAGTTATTCCTGAAATACTGAAATCTCCATGTTGGTCTACTTTTCCTTCTCAAGTGCCCGATTTCAAAACTAACACGCTTATAATAATCACAAAACATCTTCATGCTGATTACGTATAATTTTATGCCAATTGGAGTCTCATTATTTTAAATTCTTCATTGTTATAAATTGAGGTAAATCAACAGACTTTGAAAGTGAGCATTTGTGAGCTTCCGCAATTAAAATACAGTGCCTTCAAATAAAAACTGCACACCCAAAATCCAAACACGTTATTTATTTTGAAACCATGGTGGGAAAATTAAGCTTAGATTCCATTTTGTGTTTTGAATTTGCAATTGCAATTGGTTCAAAAGTTTTAAGTTAAAATTTGCGCTTTTAGAATCCAAAGATGCCTTCATAGTTTGCACTTTTTCCAAATTCTGACTTGGCAACAAATTTGGGTGTGCAGTTTTTATTTGAAGGCACTGTACATTAAATCATAAAGTAAAATTGTGTTGTTAAAATCATGATGTTACCACTTTCTTTGGTTTCTGTCAGATGATATTCTCTACAAAATACACTTAACAGACTCTTACACAAGTCACACAATCTATTCTAAATTTGACAAAATGCTCATAGAAAAATCCAAGAAATGCTATTAAAATGAACGCAAAAAACATTGCGTACAGCGATATTATGAGGTTGCTATTCAAGTCAAGTGCATCTAAATGGGCTTCCTGAATTCTAGCCTTCAAGGTAAGCAACTGTTGTATCGCAGTTCTATTCGTAACGTCAAAAGCAAATATTCCCGACTGCACCAATGCATTAAGACGTTTGAAAATGGTTTCATTTCGATCCCAATCTATTTTTGCTATGCGAAAGTAGCTCGGCAATTTAAAAATCTCGTCCTTTCCCAGATACAAGTTTTTCTGGTTTACCTCTAATCCTTCTAAAAGAATTCTTTCCAGTTCAGTTGAACTATCAATCAATATGGTATTGTTGCATTTGTAAAGCTCGCCTATGTAAGAGTAGTTGCTAATCTGTGGCAACATTATATTGTGCAACAGTTTATACATTAGAGTATTTGATCTATTGTTTGCGAATGCATTATTCCGAATATGGTTGTAAATTTGACTCCCCAGATGATGAGCGTAAAGATAGTTAAGATAAAGTAGCAAATTAAATGACGCATTACGAGATACATCAAAGCTGCGGCGGGTTTGGTAATGGTGAAAATATTCCTCTAATTGTGACTTATCCAAAGCAATTATAATTTGTAAGTCCATGTCCATTGCTTCATGGAAGAATTGCAAGTGACGCACAAGAGGTGGAGATAGCAGGTTAAAAGTAAGTGAGCTTTTACATAAGCTTGTTAGTACAACGCCGGAAAGCAACAAGCTTGCAATTATGTATTTGAGCCATTGTTGTTTGCTAGCCAATTTGGTAAGCACAATTTCTTGCTCAAACACAATCGCTGCATAAAAAGACGTAATGCTATCTTTTAATTTTTTACACCGAAATATAACTCGCAGCAATAGGTACAATAGAATAAAGTAGGTAATTAACGTAATCCAAAAGTTTGGTGCAAATACTTGTACGTACATTAGAAATGTAATATACTTGCCAAGGTTATGACATGTTACAAAATTGTGTACTACATTACCTCGGTAGTACATCCACGCTCCAAAGGTTCATGTTAGAAGGTTTTCCATAAAACTCCGAGTGAACAAACACGTTGTAAGATGCTGCAGGTCTTGTATAGTTAGATTCATATTTCGGCTCATAGTTTATATTCCAACTTCTCAATGCGTCACCTAGAAGAGATTTGATCCCATAATAGCTTGGTTTTTCTACGTACTTTTTATACCGGTACTCTGACCAATAAGAGACATTTCCGAGAATGGCCACTGTACCTACATTTTCAAAATTGAGCCTGTTAAGTTGCCATTCCGTTGGATATGCAAGATGCACAATATCACTGTGCAGAACATCAATTATCAATTTGCAACTAGTCAACTCCTTTGACTGATTTGCGTTGAGAATGGTTGTTGACATTGAAGCTTGAATAAATGCTTTTGTTAGGACAATTTCTATCATTTCATTTGGCCTAAGAAATATGTGGAATTCTGTTGGTAGTGCCATCATTGACGACCCTGGTGTAATTGGAGGTTCATAGCTTTTGTCAATGTCGCTATACAAAGAAATGTGGTATGTGTGTCTCTCTGGAACTAGTTTGAGGTCGAAGTAAGAATCTCGTGGGGTAATAAATGTCTCGTAGTCAATCATCTTCGGAGCATTCAGGGATATTGTGACTGAACAAATTTTTTTATGTAGTTTAACATTGCTCGAACGTTGTTTTAGATACAGTTCATACCAAGAATTGTTAAGCCGGATGTCAGGGCGTGACCAAAAAAAATATTTCATTCCATTTCGGCTGTTGAACGATAGCCTTGTACTGGGAATTGTTGGTGGATCTATTGCAACGCCAGGATTTTCTCGGTACTCAATTAGTTCAATGTAGCAGAGCGCAAAGTCGTTGTAGATATTATTCAATACATTTGAAAATCTCGTTAAACATTGTAATCCAGAAACTAAGAATGCATAGGCCGCCAGAAAGAAAATACCCGAACGAAACATGACCCGTACTGTTGGTGGTTTTGGGTAAAATGAATGTCACACTAAAGTATATTCTCAAGTTGCTTCTGCGAGGAAATAAAGTTCAAGCAGTACAAATCCTCAACAATAACAAGTCTCTGGCACGCAATGTAGGCCTAGCTCTAGGTATCAATTAAACAACTGAAGTCTAAATTTAAACTCGAAACATTACAGTCGAATATTTATTTGAAGTTTATGCAATTGCATTACCATGTAAAACAGAAATATTAGGGTATAATTTTCGTGTCGCAAAATTGGCAGAAGTACGTGCAACATTATGATATAATAATACCGTAATCATCAGCACCGTTTTGAAAATATAAACGATTATGCTCTTCAGTTGTTTTACTCAAGCAACTTATAGGCGTGGTTAGTGACATTTGTCTGCATGCGCGATTCCTAAGATTATTTATATATGTATAGATTTATGAATCATTTACATGGAATAAATGGATTACCATTTGCCAAGGAATTTCGAGGAATCAATAATCTACTAGTACAAGCTTGAGAATTGGTACGAGTTGTATTAATTTACCTTAGCATCCCAAATAACCAAGTACGTAGTATTTGTTTTTGTAATGAAGAAATAAATACAGAAAACAAATTAAAGTTAACAACTTATAAAATTACTGTTATTACATTATAACCCTTGTGCAATAGATAATAACATTAAACCTTGGACTGCACAATCTCTTGCTCGTTGAAATAAAAATTATAGCAGTGTTTTGAAGAATTAGCAATTGCATTAACAAGGTTAATTTTATTGAATTTATTTAATCTTGAGAATCCTCTTGGAGAAAAGAATATATTAATATGTACCTTACAAGGAATAAATCGTTTGCCATTTGTAAGAGAATTGACAGGAATCCATTAGCATGAACAAGAGCTAAATGTCGACGTAATCATACCTAAAGTTTTATTACGTTCCCTACAACACCATTTGTAAAAAAAACTATCTTTATGTATAGAATTGGAATTTTGGAAAGAAATGAATACAGTAGAAGCAATAGGCCGTTAAGTGCCACTGTTAATGTTGTCTAGCAATCTAGCTAATTGAATTTCAAAAACTTGATTGCAATTTATGAGTTTATGATAAAATTAGAAATTGAGTTTGAAATATCCGATTAACGTTCCAATAATTTATAATAGAACCCCAAAAATAATTTTAATTAAACGCCGAAAAATGTTTGATTTTTAAGTTTTTAGAAAATTGCCACGAGAGTGTAACAAAAGGTAGAGTATAAATGGTTTCCGGATATTTATTTGGTAGGCTTGTGAGTACAATAAATGATACCTACAAAACAATTGAATTTTGAACCAGACAAGTAAGTGAGCTTGACTGGAAGTTTCAGCCTAATATCGACTTTGTGCTGAAACCAAAAGGATACCAGATACCAAACAAATGCAAGGAAATAGGCAATTACTAAATTTGCCCTTCGAGCAAGACAAATTGTTTTGAAAGCAAATACGCAAACCTGTTCGTGACTCAATTACAAAACAAAACAAAACATATAACTCTAAAATTACTACAAATTCCATATTTCGCAGTTAACGAGAAACCGGCTAAACGCCAAGACAGCTGCGCCACAATCTTGAGTCGACTGGAAATTCGCATTTCCAATTCACCGGTACCTCTCAAGCTTAACTTTATGTGCCAGAAAAAGCATGGAGAAATGAACTTGTTTATTGACCACGAAAATGACTATCGTAATTGTTCATTCTGCCTAATAGCGGGTATTCTAATAATAAACTATTACTTGATCAAGGGATTCCATGTAATAGGAGCTAAAAAAGGAGCTAAAATAAAGGGCCTAAAATAATGGGCCTAAAAAATAGGAGCTAAAGAGTAAAAGGAGCTAAAGCGAAAAAGGGCCTAAAATAA
>VYYI01001354.1:0-20199 GCA_021029175.1 Bilobella aurantiaca
TTTAGGGGAAAACCAACAGCAAAGACTTTTTTGTGGCTGATCGGGGGATTTGAACCCCCGTTCTCACGCTGGCTAGTGGAGAGAGACAGACACCCTACACCACTAGACCAACACCGCCAATATGTTGCAATTCAATGAGAGTTTTACTTGTACGTTTTTTTGCTTGCAGTTTTAAATTTTCGCACCAAGCTGCAATTCGAAACAAATTGTGTTGTTATATTTTATCAAAATTATATGAAAGTGATTAATCTCGAAATTGTTCTAGGACGTCAGGTCTTGTTCTTGCCAAAAAGGGCCGTTCTAAGACATTATTGAATTAGAAGAGAGTTATTTGGGACAAGGAAGGCGATTGGATGGAGCGTTTGTGGATGCCATTGAAAGATGTTTCTCCATTTACCAACGCTGCTTCTTGTGCTGTCTAACAGACTTTCCCTGGAAATAAGTCGTGCTAAGGGAAAGTGACCTTATTCGACCAAAATTAACAACTAGGTCAACTTCCTCTCCCTTAACTTTCACCAAGTCATGTGTGGTAACAGTTGCAGGACACGCTGCGAAACTATTAGACGTCCTTCACAACGCCTAGGCCTGAAAGAGGATTAGCGCGTACTACTTTCTTTCTACGTTGCTTCTTCCTACTAATTTCCTTGAATATTTAATAGTTGGTGAGATACTGTCTGGAAGTAAACATGTTTATGCAGAGCGCAGATGTACACAGGTAATATGAAGGATAAACTGAATTTACTGTCTAATGCGCTTAAAGTATTCGCAACATGTCATGGCTAAGAAAAGTTTCATGAGCTTTGACAATTAAAATTCGATTTCCAGTAAACAACTAAATTATAATTTAAGTAGATAAATGTTGTATATTTATAATGCTGAATAATCTACTTTTGAGGTAGCGATTTTGCAGTAAAATTAATTTAGGAAAGAGACAGTTAATATTAAATTGTTGATTGATGAGTTTAAAAGTGAACAGAAAGAGAAAGCCGTAATGTTCTCTTCGAATTGCGTGTAACGAAGGACGAAATTGAAGGAAACTTTGTTTGAGCTAATTTCCAAACTTATTTCCTTCTGTCACAGTTTCTGTTAAGAATTAGCTTTGGAAAGTGTGCTACGATTTATCTTCTTATCTATATAGAGCAAGTTGGGTTGACCTTCCAAGTGAAAGCACACTAGAAAGCATTTCATCATTTCGCGCAATGCAGAAACACCAATCCGAAATCATCCATGAAGCATGCTCCAGCCCATTTTGTTTGCGTGTGTGTCTTAGCAAAAATTAATTTTGGGAATTATCCGTTAGGCCCAAACCTTGTCTCGAAACCTTTCACATACTTTCTCCTTCCCCTGTATTAATGATAAAACTTTTCCCTTTACTACTCACAGAAAACTTGTCAAACGAAAGCTTACAAAAAAGTTTCTTTCTAGCCTACCTACATCGCAGCGTAATTACTCATCATCACGGCACTTACGGTTCATGATTTCTGACAATCACTAAAAACGTATTGTAAGAATTTGGAAACAACAAACAATAGTTTGAACAAACTATTTGCTAAAAAAAACACTACTAATGGATGATCTAATATTTGACAGTAAAAATTAAACACAAACGCACTTGTACAAATCTTGTTTTTTATTTATACAAACATGTCAACTTTAACCTTCAATCTTAACTTTTAGTGAAAATACCTTTGCAAAATGCTACATTATTAGTTAGGGACTGAAATAAAGCTTGAATAAATTGGCACTTACTGGGCGTACGAGAGCTGAGTTCCGCTTCGCTGCGTCTTAAATTCGTTAAAGATGCACTAGGTGAGTTGAGTGAAACTTTGAATTTTCTGTTTCCCAAAAATTCTTTTTGTGCCTCAAATCCTCGTCTCGTTAGGGGAAAGAGTTAAAAGAATTTTCACATTTTGGGAAGATTTCTTGTGAATTGTGAGCAGGGAGGCAGAAGAAGGTAAATTGATTAGTTTCCCTTTGCTAACTTTTTAGGAGGATTGATTAGAAGTAATTAGGCGGAGGGAGAGAGAGTGCCGTCGAGAGAGAAATGGAAATATGAAAAATCCGAGTAGGCTAATCTTGTAGTCGGGGAAAGTGGTAGAAATAGGAAAAAAAATATTTTTCGCTTTGTGGGAGCCTTAATGAAATTCAGGAGAGGGAAGACAAAGGAGACTTGGAATTTCTTTGGTGAGTGAAATTTTTGGTGAGGAGAAAGAGAAAGTTTGAGGTTTGCGAGTGGAATGGAGAAAGTTGGAGGAAGGAGCCCCTCTTTTACTTTCACCCAAAGGACGCTCAACCTCTGGAAAATGCTGAAATAGACGCTGGAGTCACCTACTGAAACAGTAGTCCGCGCGCTTCTGAAGCCAACTATTCAGCCTACCAAGCCAATTTAAGCTACCTTTCTCCCGCTTTCTCTAGTTGTATTCCAAAATTGTCAGAGCATCAATCACACCTCGACCAAAATTTATCCATGGATCCATTCAACTTCAAAAGCATTAAGAGTAGGATGTTATTTCAAAAAAAACAATTGGGAAGAATACGCTACAAGCGAGAATAGAAATCAATAGAATAGAGAAACAATACAAAACGCTGAATAATTTAGCAAAAAGCTGTTTAATATGAAGTATGTCCCATTTCATTTAATTAAGTATATGTTAATTGCTGGTAAGGTTGTGTTAGGTTTAGACAAATTTTCCCTTATCTCTATTGTGAGTGTTCACTGTTTCAGTAAAATGCTTGAAGTTGAACATTATTTCGTTAAAAAATCATATACAAAATCGGTGTTTATTCGTAATTGATTAATCAACAGACCTCATGTAATAACTGGGTAGAGGATTTATCGTTTGAAAATCGTTGACTAAATACTGTTTTTAAAAGGTGGTTTGTAAAAATATTTTGACTCATGTGATGTTTAGTAGACCGACTTTTATTAATCACGTTTTGTTTTAAAATAAGTTTTTTTTGTGAACCAAAGAACAATTTTACACTATGTCTGTTTTTAATCGATTTTTTATGACAACACAAATTGTGTTTTAGAAGGGCGTCAACTTCTTTTCCCCACCTTTCGAAATGATAGGAGAAATCGATTTCGTTCAATTATTAGCATTATGGGCTGTGTTGACAATTAATTAAAGTGGAATTGGGCCGCTCTTATTGATTTATTTAGAAATGAATGGATTCACGGCAGAAAAATATTAACCATTGGAAATCGTTTAGCATTTTAGCACAATTTTGCACTAAAATGTCACAGGGGATTTTCTTAGAATTCATATTTGACGTTTGCTTCCTTTACCTACCTGTAAGGCGCTTACAGATTCTCAACCTTAATTACTATTTGTTGTATTGTATTGCAAATACAGCCTCGTAGAGTATTAATCAATTTGCTTTAATTTTGATGCTGCTAAACTTATTCAGCCACCTTCAACAACAAGGTGCTTCTAAGTAAGTTTACTTCAAATGAGCCCGTTCATTGACATCGCTAACTCTGAAATTCCTTCATCTATAATTGTAAACATTTTGAGTAAGACATTTTAATAGAACATTTAGAGCAGGCTTGTTTGGCTAACTTTGTTCAGGCTGTGGGTTACTCACATGCTCAATTTCAGATTTTGAAATAAATGAAGTACACTGCCAAATAAAGCGGACTATAGCAGACTGTTTCTTGACATTTAATTTTGTTGTCGTTTTATTCGTGCAACTAAAATAAAACGGAATTAATACTCTTCTGAATTCTTTGCGCTAATTTATAAATCCGAGCAAAATGTCAGGTAAGAAGCAGCATCCAATGTACACTAAGATATTGACAGCCGATTTTTACTAAGGTTTACGATATTTTATATGATTAATTTCATCATATTTTAAGATTTCGAGCATGTTTGCATTGGAGGCAGCTGTTGAAGAACAGTTGAAGAGCAAAATATTTTGATAGACATAAAAAGTACATTTTCAACTTTTTTTTTAGTTGTAAAACTAAAAAATTGTAAAACTTTTTATCTAATATCCTCTTCCCAATGAGATTTTAAAGAGACTTTCCCTTGGTATGCTGCTAAAGTTTTGGGAACTGCTCAAAGTCTACTTATATTTAGACAGGCCCTTCACTGACAATTTGGGAGTTAAAATCCTTTTAAACTTTGCAGTTGTCTCTCCTACCTTCGTTTTTAGTGGAAAGAGTGACAGTCCTATCTGGAGCGGAAACGCATAAAAATAAATTGTTTATCTTCTTTCAAAACATTTAGCTTCAGTCCCGTCTATTCCATTAAAAACTGTAGACTCCAATGATAAACAAATTGTTTATTTGCAAACAGAAGAGAAAAAGTTCTAAATTATTACTATGCAGGAAATGCTAAACGGAAAAATGGGATGCTAACTTTGCAATAAATTGATGCAAGGCCAAACATCACTGAACTGTGTTGTCAGTACTACGCCCAGTTGTACATACAATCCATCTCGAATTTTATTTCCGTCAGATTGCCAAGCACAAAAATTTTTGCGCACTAGTGTTAAATGGTACATCTCATATGTATTTTTGATATTAAAATTAATTTAAAAATAAATTAACATCAGAATGTACACAAATTGACTCAAAATAAAGTTGCTGTTTTTTTTAATTCATGCCATCTTTGTAGCGACCTTGCTTTGAATGTCCCAACCTACAACGAGTAAAACTACGAACTTCCGTTTGTGAGCGACACCTTGGACTGCCCTGCATATTGGGGATTAGCAAAATAATTTTAAGCAAGAAATTTTCTGTTCGTTTAAAAGTCGCGTTTTCAGAATGATTAAGGGGCACCGCCATAAAACCGAACTAGTTATTTTAGAACTTATTTTCAACATGGTGGATTTGTAGTCTTCACGAAATCTTCTTGTCCTAGGAAGAGCTTGTTTGGCTAGTGTTATGTATAATTTTACTCATCCTGCAGCTAAGGTTAAATTGTGAAAGTTTCGTGCAAGAAAACACATTTTTACAGTGCACAATTAATACGGGAACTTGAATAAGGAGAAAGGGTGGGGGTGCTCTAGTGCAGTGCAATGTGGATTTGGAAGTTTTGAATTTACGACTCGTTAAGCAAATCCGCCCGCCCATCGGCTAATTAAAATGCTAAGGCTATATAAATACGACATTTAATAAGGATTTGTGTACAAGAATGGTACAATAAAACTATATCTCACATGAAGGAATAATACATATAATGCTTTGACATGCTATTCCATATTCTACTTTGCTCAAGTACAAGTAAATAATAAGTACGTGATCATTACTTTACACTATGTACAAGTTTTCAAAAGTTTTATGTATTTATATCTATGATTTAGAAATTCATAATCGTTGGCTCGGCTCTGTAATTTGGAATCGTTCACTTCTGCGCTTCTACACCACCATCGCTTTCACTTGGTGCCGATGCCGAAGCATTTGTTTCCGTTCTCGATGCTTTCTCCATCTAACATCAGGGAAAGTAATTTTCTTTCGGCCTCCTGTGCAATCGCCAAAAAGAGTCGACTCGTTTTTCAACAATGAATCTAGAGAACACTACTCGACAAGATCCCGCTTTTAAACATGGTTTATTATAAAATATGTCAGCCTAATGCAATGTTGCTTGAAATGAAATAGCATTGCTTCAAACACCAGCAACTCTTTGTTTATGAATTATGACCCATATTTGATTAAATTAATTATTTACGGACGGGTGCCACAGGCCAGGCGTTGAGAGGAGTAATGCCTTTCAGTAAAAAAAAAGGAAGAGAAAGGTTTTTTGTCACGGGAAATGAATCTCTTTATTGTCAAAGTTAATTTTCATGTAGATTATACGTATTCTTCCATTCAAAAGTTCAAATTCAAAAAAAAAATAATCAACTAATAGTTTACAATTACGATTACGATTTTAGGTTGATTTAGAAAAAAAAAATTAGAGCTTAACATTGTTTTGAATATTACGGATATCTATTTAATAATTTCTGAATAATCATAAATGACCAGATACAACAAAATGCAACACGGATGGTTACATTCTGTTTAATTATTCTTATGTCAAGTGAAGTCAACACAGGGTAAGTGTTACAATCGGGAATAGTTTAATTAGAATTAATTTACAACCATTAACTCCTCTTTGACATAACTTATTCCTTTTGTAGTCACTTTGCACTCTTCGGCACATCAAATGCTCTTTAATAATCATGCCTCCAATAAAACTTCAATAAAGTAATAAGAGATTAGAATTGAGGAACATGACTAATTCATTTAAAATTTAAACTAACTTAATATGCTTCATTAGCTTCATAATTCATAATAATATGTATTGAATTAAGTTAAGAACAGATTTGATTATGTCTATTAAGGTACTACAGAATATCTTTACTTATTACCTCAGGGTTTAGTGGATTACTTTTAAAACACGAATTCAAAAATTTTGGGTCATCTCATAGGAGAGATCTTATTGTCCATATAAATTCGAAGTTCAAATCTACACAATTTTTAATCATTTTCCTCCTTTAAATCAGATTGACATCTTTATTGTATTATCATAAAATTGAATCCATGTTGACTTATCATTAAGGATTATGGAAATCACCGAGTTTACTTATCCACATTTTTGAAGATGTTCTAAATTTTTGAATTATTGTCTGCCAAAGGCATAACTTTAGAAATTGGACTTCTAGGAAGATGTTCCATAGAATGTAGAGATGTTGTGAGGGGTTGAAGATGGAATGAACAGAAATTAGAACAAATGGACCCACACTGTTCACAAACTAAGAATGATACTCTCTATTGTCTTCCTCTCACCAGCCTCAGCTCAATTAACTTAGCTAATTAACTAACTTATGTTACAACATTTCATCTTTGTATTTCATTGACAAATTCTACTTTCTTATAGCATCCAAGTTTACGAACCAATTCAAAATCCAACGGTTGTTCTTCTTGTTTTTTAACTTTCTCGTCAGCTTTCTCAGGAGAAAGTAACTCAACCCCCGGAGATGCATATCGGAATCAATAACGATAAAGTTAGGTAAACTGAAAAATCGGGTTTGGTCTAAGGACAGTGGTTTGAATTAGGCAATTAAGGGCTCCAAATTGCCTAAGTGGAGTGGACTAAAAACGCAAAATTTGTTTTTGAATTTAGAATCCTTCGGTCCAATTTGTAGGGAGTTTTCAAGCGTAGGAAGGGCCTGTGGTTAATTAATCATTGTTTTGGAAGCATCTTCAATTGTACGAGAGACTTATCCTCCACTTCCTTGTTTCTAGCCTCCTTCATTTGGAAGCTTAGACAAATCCTTAGGTTCTAATACCCAAAATCCTAGTAGCCTAAGCCCTCTTAGTATCTGCAGCACGCTTTCGTTTTGTATCCTTGGCTACTCCGTGGGAAGAGCCGCCCTCCGACCAGGCTCCCAATTGCAAAGCACTTAGCGGCTCTGTATGCCAAAACTCCGAAGAAGACCCATCCACATCCTCGGAAGCTGAAATGTAAAATATACACATAATTAAATTCAGTAGAAGTCACGTTTAGGGATCATTGTATTTTTTTTTACGTTTTGCGCCCATCGAAACTACTAAACCAATCCATTTGTGTATCTACACCAAATCGATGGACTATCCTTCTACAACCAACTTTCTCCAATTAGGAGTAAAGGGAGAACAAACACCCACAATTTTTTAAATTTAGATTCTTCTGTGCGTATTTATTAGTATTCATTCTTATTCAAGCTTCTGAGAATGAACAGAGAATTTTCTCTTTTTATTTTTGGTAAAAATCCCTCTTTTCGAAATTTTCTGAACAGAATGATAATAATTTAATTAATTTGTGGGACGTTATTATAGGGCTATTTTTAGGTAGGATCGAATCCGGTTTTAAATTATATTATGATCAGACAAATAAAAAAGAAAAATGGAGGTTGAAGTTCTAGAAGTGCTCAAAATGGAGAGGCCTTTCTTGGATCGACGGCAAACTTGAATCTCCATTAGCTTTCAGCTTCCCTTCTGATTTCAAATTGTTGAGTGAAAGTGAAAGTGAGGCACAAAGTTCCTTTACAATTTTTTTTGTAAGAGAAAGTCAGCCTGGATAGAAAACATAATAGCTTGACGTCACTCCAGATATATTTAGACTCTTCCTTCGTTTTTAACTTTTTTTTTCGTTTCTTGGGAGGTGTGAATATCGAGATCCTTTTTCAAACAAAAACCGCACAAGACTTTTCTCCTCGCGAAATAAAGCAGAGAGAAAGTCGAGTCTGAGGAATCGGATTCTTAGAGGAAGAGTATTTAATGAAAGTAGATTCATTTCTGGCTCAGAGATTTCATATGGCCTAATTTCCAGCTAATCATATTATGCTTTTCCAACGAGTTTGTGGTGAAAAAAAAATGAGCGGGGAAAGTTTAGCCTAGATTTTTTTTTTCGATTTTCCTCTGAGAAAGTATAAATGAAATTCGAATGCAAATTCGAAGATGCGGCGGAAGCCCTTATTCCGAATTCACACAAGAGGTTTTACTCGGCCTACGCTTAGCAACGTGATACCCTAGATTTTGGACTCTGGATTAGCAACCTAATTTTAGATTTAATTTCGGATATTCGGGCCACCTCCTTTCATAAGGTGAAATTAGATTTTTTGGTGTGGAGAGGAGAATCGTAATTTGGTTTCAATAGGGGCATTGTCATCTTTCTTGAACTTGCCTTCGTTGAGGGAGAGGATCTGACATTGACCACCTTGGCATCTGTAGAGGCCGTGGCCGAGACAAGAACAGTCGGAATTTGCGGTGCACGACTCGTCTTTGACATCCAAGCACAATGGGAGCGTCTCCTCCACCTGACGCAAATGAGAACACTAATTACACAACGATACAGGTAACTCTTCGCCCCGTGCGCCATCTTTACCCAGAACAGCTTCAGATGTAATGTAACGGAGCCCTCAACTTCAATTGAAAAAAAAGACGCGATGGCGGAAAAGAAAGTGTCCGCATAAGTGTAATATTATCTCAAAGGTCAGGCCTTCTCTTATTTCAATCCATTGAAACTAAATTAAAAATCGAGAAAGTCAAGTTTCAATTTTGGAATTCTCAAATTACGTTCCAAAAATTCCGAAACTATACAACTCCTCCGTAAGCAACAGTTGCCAAAGTTGTAGATTTTTCAATAAACTCTACAGCGCCAGTTCAGCAAGATACATTTCATTTCTAAAAACGCCTTTTTACGCAACGAGTCCTTTCTCAGCATCATAATTGGCGTTTTCATGTAACGTAAAATAAATTGGGTCAGATCAAAGAATTGATTAACAACATACTGTAAGAAAGAAAAAAACATACATGCATCTACAATTTATGCAAAGCGTTTTCTACAAAGTGGCGTTAAATAAATTCGCTTAATCACCTTCCACATTCACTGTAAATTTAAAAAAAAACCGAAAATGAACTATTAATCCGTTTCTCTTGCATATTTAGGTATCAATTCTTAAAGTAAGTTGCTTCTTTGATAAACACATTGTTCATGAATTCTTCTCACAATTTCAGAATCAGTAATCAGTAATTTTTTTTTATTTTAACGTACAAAACAAATCGGCAATACGAACAAGTTTTAAAACCGGAAAGGTACATTTTGTATTGTTGTAATTTTTTTTATTACGTTATTCAGCGAAACCATTGGGTGTCAAACCTAATTGACCAATTTTTAATTCAATATTATTCATTCTTGCCTTATGTTATGAAAGAAATTATCTGGGTGAAAGCACGGTGAAAGTTTGAAGAGTGTATTAGGGAAGACTCAGGAGCTTCAGCTTGCCACTTCAAAGTGTTTTATGCAAATTGCCTTATTGAGGTGAACCTAATAATCTAGGGTTACCAGCTACCTTAATTTAATTTAGCCAAGCCAATTTAATCTAGCGTAGTTTGAAAAGCGTATACATCTTATTAAATAAAAATTTGAAGTTCTATTCAAGTAAAAGCGATCCAATCCATTATTAAATTAAAGTTATTTTCCTTTTGTCGTTGTTATACTGGGTTATACTGACAGTTGCGTTATACTGTAGGTTTCTTCCATTTTGAAATTGGCTTCCATTCGAATTTTTGCAAATTTGTTTTGGGAGCTATGTATGTCTAGAGGTCGTTCATAGTTTTGCTGTTCTCCCGTGAGGCTTACTTTAGCTCGATTCATGGTTGAATTCATTAACTAAGATTATGTTCATTTTACGCAATAATTCTTCCGCTAATGCTATTTTTGTAGTCAAAATATTAATGAAAATTACCATTACGCTTTAGAACCGAATAAAGAACATTTTCTACGAATCTTTTTATGAAAACTTTAGCTTTTACAACTCAACAAGTTCTGTCAAATGCAAAATCGCACGGCGACGGGAGCTCTGAAGACTTTTGAAGTGAAAGGCATTAGGGCGCTGTAATTGAATTAGCTCAAATTATTCTCCATTAATTGCGTTTTGAACTAAAAGTTTCTTCCAGCCGGAATTTGATCCAACTAATTAGGAAGCTTTCAAAGTTTTTCAAACCTAGCTTTTGTATAAGAAACTTACTGTGAGAGGTTCTTTTGCCAAAAGAACGTCGATGGGGCCTGTCTCCACTTCATACTCATTGGAAAGTGAAAGCAAATTTTTCCCGTCGCCCACGCCTCCAACCACACCATCTTGAAAGGACGCCTCAAGATTATTTTGGCTTGATCGGGGTGGGGTCCCTTCAAGGGACGATTCTGCAGGAGCCTTCAAGTCCCTGCCGTTGCTATTTTGCAAAATAATAATGGAATCGTCGTAGCGAGCTGTAATGGAACTAGGGTGTGGATGCCTCTGGGGTACCGTAGCGATTGCCCTTGGTGACATAGCAAAGGGCCTCCAGTATGATCGCTGACGATTGAGCATGGGAAGGGCAATAAAACCGTTCCGCCTCTTCATTACAGGAAACAGAATTGGGCGCCGCCTCGGTGCCTCGTCATTGAACAGGTCGTCGGCATGTCCAAAGCGGATTCTCTCGAAGGGTGTCATGAGTTCCCGCGGTTTGTTCGCCACGCGTCCGTCTGTCCCTGTCGGCGGAGAGAGGACCATCTTTCCGTATTCTTTAGCTTGACCCTGGGATGATGGTTTCTCAGAGTTGTCACCGTGTCCTTCTTGGACTCGCTCGTCTCGAAGCATGTCACGAATCCTGTCGATTCCAGATTTGGGCGTGGGTTCAGGGGGCGGGGCTAGGAGTAGCGTAGGTTCAGACTTATGCGGTTGGGTGCTCTGGACAGCGGTGGAGGGGCCACCAATTAGTTGAATCACTTCCTCCATGGGGCGTCTTCGTTGACCGGAATCGCTGCTCTTCTCCGATTCTTTAAGTAGTACTTTACCGTATAGTGGATTTCGGGGACCCTTGGGCTTGAACCGCGGTCGGCCCCGGCTGCCCTTTAACAGGCCGAAACCCTTCGGCTCCCCGGGGCTACCTTCAAGTCCCCAAAATATGTCCTGGAGCTGGAATTTGGGAATTTCGTTCGTAAGTTCGGCGGCTCTTGAATTTCGGCGATAGTAGCGCCACATGGCTCGCAGCTCGTCACAACTCGGCTCCTCTGATACGCTACTGCTCGAAATGCTGTTTCCGTTTGGCAATATTTCCAAACCTAGCAAACACAAAATCAAACTTAAAACTAAAACAGATACCCAAATTAACTAAATTCCCTTCCAGTAAACATTCCATTAACAAATTTAGCTGAAAAAATATTTCGTTCATTGGAAATGCTCGAGCTCAAGCCCCTTGACTAGAAAATTGGATTTTTTTTATGGGTACACTGAACTGTGATGATATATTTTAAGCTCGGTAGAATACTGGGAGTTGAATACTGAATACAGCATTTTGAGGAATTTTAGAAGATCGATTCACACTTTGGAAATAAAATCGGCCAGCATTTTCACCACTTTCCAACAAGCAAGATACTTCCGCTTCATTTCCTGCCTCTATTTCCGGATGCTACAGAATCTGAGTCATAAACTTACCTTTGGCTCTCAATCGACGAAGTTCCTTGGGTGAGATTTGAAGGCTTGGTTGATGCTGCTGGCCTTGGAAGGAGGTTGAAATTGCTTCCACGTGGAACGTAGGGCGGTGAACAAGTACTGAACACCAAAGCGTAATCTCGACTAATGAAATCCACCGGGACTTGGCCATTTTTTCAGTAGTCAACTAGCGTTTCTGAAGCTCCGAATTGAAATTGGATCCAAAGGCTGATCTTCTACTACTCTCCTAACTACTCCAATTTTAGAAGCATCCTTTCTCGGGAGTTTTCACCGACAGTTTCAGTATCGCTGAGGATGAGGTTTGGAGTATATTCAAATTGGTCGTCGGTAGATCTTTAGTTTCGCCTAATTTATTGTCTGGATTATCTCGGTTTTACCACTGGAAATAATTAATTTCTTTGTTCATCTGATTATTGTCCGCTTCATCATTTTTCGGATTTGTTTTTTTGGAAGACGTCGTTTTTAATTGATCGGTTTCTGGAGGAGAAAGCGGAGAAAGTTTGGATATGTGGGAAGCAAAAGGTTCTGGTTGAGGATATGACGATTTGATTCGCGGATACGTTTGTGAAGATCCAATTTAATTTGATAGGATATGCTTGACGTAATGATGGGTTGATGATAATTTTGGATATGGCTTTGCTGGTGGTGATTATGTTTGGGATGCGAGTGGAACCCTTTTCGGCCAAGGTGAGGTTGAAACCTGGAGATATCAATAATAACTTGTAGGAAAAAAACATTTATTTATTAATGTAGTAAAACCTAAAGATAATTTAATGCAGCAAATTTTTGACCGTCAAATATGATTTTCAGTCAATTTTTAGTTAATTCTTGTAGTGGTAAATTTGTAAACATTCCTAATCATTTGAGAAATATTGATACCGAAACGACGCATCGCATAGATCAAGACTTTATTGTAATGATAGAGAGCGACACATAAATAAAGTGATTTGAAATTGAAATCGCTATAACTTATTAACTTTTTTAAATACTGCAAAACTTAAGTTTTATTTGAAAAATCACAAGCTTCTTCGCTTGCAAACTTGAATTGCAATAAAAAGAAACATGTTGCGCTAAATATGGAGAGGAAGTTTCCTTTCGTATTTAACAAATACGGTTCAAAGTGGAAATTAGAATTCCTCTTCATTAAACAATTGCAACCGCTTACTTATTTACTGGAGTAACTCAAATTGTGCGAACGAATTGATGACCAAGCGGTGTGATTTATTAAGGTAAATCAACTAGTTACTTATGATACCATTATATCGCAAATATTGCATAAATTATTAATTATGTTGACATTTACTATAAATTTCCGCCCACTTAGGCATGAGAATAGAAATTTTTCGGGACTTTTCGAGCAAAAGCAAAACGACTTTCTTGTTTTTTACTTAATTTTTGCTTAGCCTTAGATCAAGTTCTGTTAAAAGACTTATTCACAGGACACAAGATCAAGTGTTATTTTCTTAAAATCAAAGACGACAGTTTCAGACGAAGTCCTCTTGAGTCGCCACTCTTAAGTCGTAATTTGTTTGTCAAGCCTTACTTGACACCAAATCTCAGAAAACTTGTTTTCCACTTGTCCTCTTCACGCTTTCTTTTGATTTGAGGCACAAAGGAAGGACCCTACACTTAAGGGTTTCCAACAACTCTAGAGAAAAGAGCGATGAAATCGTTTGAATTGCTTTTGGTGAAAGCTTTGAAGTCCTTTTCCACTCATTGAAGGGCGCACGATAAGAAAAGACGCGGCGGTCGCCAATAGTGAAAGTCATTAGAGCCTGTTGTTGAGTAGCAAATGGACGAAGCCTATCAATGTGTGCCCAGCTCTGCACTTTCACTATCGCTTCGCTTTTCTGTTCAAAGTCCACTTCTATTTTTAACACAGCAATGGACTCATTACTGAAAAAACAGAAGCAAAGTGTCAAGCCTCATCTCTTCATTTCTATGCGTCCTTCCGGCTTTTAGCCGCCTTATACTATTTGCATTTTATTTGCTTCAGAAGAAGAGAAAGTGAAAGTTCAGTTGATTTGTTTCTGAAAGGGACAAATTGAAAGTTTAACTTTTTTCTCTCTTTCACGACAGCTTTCCATCTTCGGCGACATTTTTTCACTGCTCACAAATCTTGTTTACAATTTTCTGTAAAATAACACCACTACAGGGTTCAAAGGGGGGAATGATTTGAATAGTTGTTGTTGGTTCGAGTAAAGAATTGTCATTGTTCCCTTTGTTCGGAATTTAGTAGAAAGCTCTTCAGTACACTCCAATTTATCCATCCAATGGTGCGCTAGTTTTTGTAAAGGAAGGAAAAAGAGCCTGTTGTCTGAAATTTGAAGAGAAAGCTTAAGATGAAGGAGAAAGGTTGTAATCCAGAGGGATTACCTGTCAAAAGAATAAAATACAACCTTTGACTCTCATGTCTTTGCCCAGGGAGATCACCAAACAATTCATCATCTCCGCCTTCTTCCCATCACCATTTATCCCCAATAAATACTTTCACTAGAAATATATACCCTATTTTCACAAGTCGTTCGCCACAAACTCTGTAAATTGAAAAACTCCAGGAGAAAGTTTCTAGCAATAAAATCAAGGCTGCATTTTATAACTCTCAGCAAGACCGTAACATAGTAGCGATAAACAAGTTGAAAATAAAGAATTCCTCTCTCAATTTGCTTTTGTGACCTTCTTGTATGTAAGCGTTCAGTTCCTCAATACAACATTTTTTGACTTCTTTCTAGTAAATTCTTGAGAAGAAAAGCATTTTTGGGCTAACAAACTATCCAGGAAACAGAGAATTTAAATTTTTTGGCCAAGGAAACCAGCAGCATGATAAAACTCCAAAAAGTCAGAATTTTTCGAAAGGCCCAAGAGGCTTTGTTGTTTACAAAATGTTGTATCATTTAAATTTTCAAAGCGAAGTTTTTTAAGTTGAGGATAATAATGTTGTCATTAGGGGGAACGTCACGAGCTCGTAAGCTAACGTAACTTGAAGGAATCATCAGGATGTTGTTGGGTTTAAGTGAAAGCTTCAGGATGAGTGAGCTATCAGTCAATGTAATAGGCTTTCAAATTTTTTCTTTGGTTTGCTTTCTTTAGAAAGCATCACTTAGGCGTAAGTAGGGTTGCAGACCATTGAAGCGGAATCGACAGGCTCTTGCAATCTCCATTTTACAAAGCAATAAAGAATCAAAATATGTTTCAAAGAAACATTACGTAAACCAATATACCTAATTTGAGTGAATTTGCAAACGTAACGCCAATTTCTTCCGTAAGGGGTAAAATGCTTTCAATCCGATTAAATTATATATGCACAATTTTTTCGTTATTTGTAAAAGCGTGCAGAACCTTTGCCAAATTGTGGTGTCATCTACTAACAACACCTTCCTTTGTTCCATTTTGAAGTTTGAGGCTTTCTAATCGAATTGACTTTAATCAAAATTCTGTCCAACGTGCCACAATAGAAAAGTGACTGGAGCGCTCAAATTTTAATAAATTGTATTGAATCCCTCTCTATTGTGTTTCGTAAATGTGGTTTCAGAAGCGATTTAACCGACTTCGTCATTGAATCACATGATGAAGGCCCCATTTTACCAAGAACTCAGCACATTAACTAGGAACATTTTAGTCAAGGACATGAATGAATAGGAAATACTACTGTGCCGTTGTAAATGATTAATTAATTGTAAAATAAGTGCTAAATTGAACTTTCTCTTTTACTCTGTGTTTACTCTTCACTGTATTTTTTCTCTTTCAATACGTTTATTCTAATTCCAATTTGACTATTGTTGAATAAATCAACCAATTTTTGAAGTAAATATACTTCCATACTTTAATTTATTACATTATAGTTCCCTCGTAAAAGGGTAATGAGTTTGAAAAGGAAAGTATTTTCTCACCTGAAGAATTGGAGTGGAATGAAAAACCATGAGATCACGAGACTCACTAGAAGCTCATCATGGGATCCTTAATAATGCAGCTTTGTATTGGGTAAAAGCGTTGAAACTAAGGGTACTTCCTTGGCCAATTAGCAGGCCAAGGGAGGGGTGCCTTGAAGTGTCAAATGTGGTTTCGGTGGCTAAGCAGTTGAATAATTGTTGATAATTGAAAGGGAAGCCGTGGTAAGGAACTAGAAGAGCACGGATCGCTCTGCCTAATCAAAAGTCTCCACTCGTAATGAGCCTATGCGGGAGCCTGTTCAAAGTTTTTATATGGGAAAAGCTTGGTGCTTTCTCCTTGCTTTCTCCTACTTTCTCCCTCTGACTCGTACTGGATTGGTTCCTGTTCCCTCCCACGCAAAGCCCAGCACACAAGACTCGACTTCCCTATTCTTACAGGAGACAAAGCAGAGAAAGGGCTTCAATTCAGGACGTTGGAGGCTGCGGCTGGCTCACAGGGATCCTGGGCCCTGCACAAAGCTGGGAAGTGACTCTCCTGAATCGCTGAACGTACCCGAAGTACGTGGGACAGTCCAAACGCATTGCCTACCTCTTACTCACCAACCGACACACATTACTTTCACATATTCCAATAACTTTCCCTTCTGCCTCAACGACTTTCCCTTCCAATGTTTCAACCCCCGTTCTGTCTTCAACTAGTAGTAAATATGGCCCTATATTCAACCGTCAATGCCTCCATTGAAGTCAGCTCCACTTTCACCCGCTCTGAATTCTAATTTGACAATACATTATTGAATTTTTAAAAAGTAGAATAAAGGAAAAAGAATAAAAGGAAAAGGAAATCTAACAATCATATTTTAGAGTCGCTCGAAGAATGTAGCTCAAGAAATTTCATATAAGAAAGAATTCTAACCAGATTTTTTTATTGGTTAGTATTCACTTCATTTTTCTGTAGAAGAAGTGAATGTCAATGTTTACTTCACAGCTATTGCATTAATATTGATTTCTTTGCAGCGTCCAGAAGTTGATCTAAAAAACAGCAGTATTTTTTGCAGTAGTAGCTGTAGTTTAACTTCACTTCTATGTTTTGAATGACGTTTGACAGTAGCGAGCCTTCAACATTACCGAGCGTTTCAATGGAACAATATTAATAATTACTACTAATGAAATTAGTCTATGAGGGAAAGAGAGGCCTAATCCTTCTTCTCTTGACTTCCGTTGGAAATGAATAGGAATAAAAGGAGACTTAGAAGTGAACAAAAGTGAAAGTAGGGAAGTGGAACAATGCGAGAAGAAAGTTTCGTCTGAGGTTTCAAACATTGTTTTCGACATGATTTCTACTTTGGGCTTCAAATGGAAATCCCTTCTTTGCCTTTCACCAGACACAAATCCGACACTTTCCCTTCCGGAGAAAGTAAATAACTTGGAAAGTTTGGGAATGGAGAGGAGGAAACTTTCTTCAATTGTGTCACCCTCAAGATGCCAACTTCATTTACTAAATACTTCTCTTGATGGATAGGTAGCCGGAGGTGTGCTCAAGATTTATTGAACTTACGCTAAACTCTGCCTAATTCAACTCCGAAGTGGCAGGAAAGACTTAACTTTATAACTCAACGGAAAGTTCTCAGAAACTAAAAATAGGGATCATAGTTCATTTAAATTAAAAGTAATTAACCTCTAATCACCCAATTTATTTTACACCTCAATTGTTTAACTATTTAAAATAACCTAATATCGCTTCCGCTCTTTTCAAAACCTTCAGCAAACTGGTCATTGAAGTATTTTTTTTTTTTTACAACGCTTGACTATTTAAGCATAATTGTATTGTATCATTAGGTAAAAAACATAATTATTGTTTATGAATTATACAAATAAAATGGAAAAATTTTGCAATTTGTTTTTAGAAAACATACGAGGCATATTTCCAAAGTAGTCATTGATTCATGATTAATGAAACTAATTCATCAAATGATTAAACAATAGATGCTTTTCAAAGATTCGTATTTTGCTATAAAAATAAATCAGACCCTTAGTTATTATGTATTTGTTGAAAAAATATAAAAAGAAAGGGAAAATGAAATATTTTATAAGATTTTTTTCCCATCGACCACCATCTTTCTTCAGTCGTTGGATCGTGTGATGAATTAATCCTCGAGTAAGTGCTTCGTTAGTATCAAGCTGACAATCATGGTTTGTCATTTTTGCAGATGAGAGTTAATGGGATTTCGTAGTTAGTAAGAGGATGAAGGAATAAGCCTTGTGATATGGTTCTGCCGCTGAGGTTGTGACCCTGTTTAATTACTTGAATTTGGGAAGATTTGAGCTGTGGGTGAGAGGGCCGTGGGGATTAATGATGCGATGAAGGATTCATTAGCCGGGAAGTTGATTCCCTAAGCGATCTCTCCTCCGCAGTCAAAGGCTTTTCTGACACTGATCAGCGCTCCAGCGCTCCTGGCTCCATGAACTCGCCTTTACGACCACATCTCTGTCAATATTTGACGTTCTCGTGGCGGAAGCAGTCGCTTCAGCACAAACTCCACTACGCGACCCACCGCCACTAAACACGTACACGAGAACTTTTATCCCCTAAAATTATTCTCCACAATTCAATCTCTAATGCATTCCCTCACAATTTGCCCCACCTTCCACCAATAACGTCGATTCCAGCTCTGCTAGGTCTGTAAACTTTACCTGATTTTGGAATTCAAAATTAAATCACACCTGAACACACGGTTCTGAATCTGTGTCCTTAAAAGACATTCTAATGTCAATGGGTCTACTGCGCAAGTGCGTTTACGTCTTGCGCTTCTTAGCTACTGAAAGCCATCTTATTTAAAACTAAAAGCCACCCATGCTCTAGGACAGTTGGACACAAAAATTGAACTCATTCAAAGACTATTAATAAAAAATATAGTCTTTAAATTTTGTTAGGTTAGGATTCGCTTAAATCATGACGTGAAATACTCTATGTCAGGATTGGATTTTCTTTTTATTCAACACACTACTATAATTTCGCTACGTTGCAAGTCGTTGCGTCGATAAAGGCATAGTTTTTTCTTGCTGGCACCAAATTTTTAATTTTCATTTTTCATGAGGAATGGAATAGCGGAGCAACGCGACTGCATTTGGGAAGAATTGAAGTATAGTTAGACTAGCCAAACAAGCCTGTACAAGGACAGGACAACCCAGAAGTTTGAAGTAACTTCATCCTGTCCTGAGACGGACTTTTTGCTAGCTGAATAATATTTACACAACTAGAAGGTTATAATTTCTGCATTCAGAATTTGTTTTAGGATTACACGTGAAGTGGAAACAAATTTTTGGTAAAAAAAAAATTCCCGGTCAACACCCAGCATGTTGCGTATTCAAGTGCAATATAGGGAAGAAAATGAATTGAAGAAAGGGATGCTTGTGAGTTGTGGCATTTCAAATCAGCTCAAATTCAATTCTACTTTCGAGACGTGATGGTATGCTAGCTTTTAAAGAACGCTTGATCCGCATATTTTGACTTTTCACGTGTACCTCTTGGATCGTGGACTAGAATTTAGAGGCCAGCGGTAAATCCAGTTGACTTAGAACAAGAATTTCTCAAATAACTGATGCACTTACAGTAAGATGAATTTATAAATAAATCGATGAAAAAGTTGTTATGGGATCAATGTACGCAGTTCGATGAGATTACCAAGAAATTTAGTTAAAAAGTTCAAGCATAACAAATAAAATGATTTAACAAATGATTTAATGGAAGTTAAGTTTAAAAGGTTTTTAAACGAAGTGATAATCGGAAGTGGAACTAGAACTTTTTTCATTTAAAAAAAACTACAGAAAAAAAAGTTTGGGGAATTCGTAAGAAATTAAATTCTACGGTTCATTGAGTTCGTTTAAAGATACAAAGAAAAAAGTATTTCAGAAAACGAATTGAAGAAATTTATGAATAATGACAAAAGAAATTTTATGACTGCTGTAGTGGGTAGCACAAATGTTAAACTATTTTACATTAAATTGAAAATGAAACAGTAACGAGCTATGTAGTATCAGGCAATTAAAAACAATATTACCAAGGCTAAAACTGAATTGACGCCAAGAGTGAAAGTTAGAGGGACGAGAACATTTTTATTGCTGCCAGCATCTAAAAAACTTGCTTTCATTTCACTTTCTTTCATTATTTGGTTGATTACAAAAAGAGCAAAGTCTAACCATGAAACACCGTCCTTGAACGATGGTCAGTAGTGTGTAAACTACGACTTTTGTTCTGCTGGACCTAGTGGGTGACCTCGATGACCTAAATATGTAAAAATAGAGAACTTGTTCTGCTATACCTAAATGGGTGGCCTCTAAAGTAAAC